>SWBL01000318.1:0-60040 GCA_024195585.1 Aureobasidium sp. EXF-3400
CACCCACCGTAGTACTAATCTGCCGTTCAACTGCTTATGTATGGCAGAGCGGACGGGATGCCCAGTTTTCAGCTGACTGTGGCCGTATGTGCTTGAATTGGCAGATCTTTGCAGTATGGCTGCGATGAGATCGTCTTCAAAAAAGTGCCACGTCCGATCGTCTAGAAATGTGTTGCCTACAACGACATGGAGCCAACCTCTCAATCTCTCGGTCTTGTTTAGAATTCGGAAAGAATTCTTGTGTGATACATTTCAACGATATTCCACATCTGCTGTTAGCATGCTCAGATATCTGTTTCTTGGTTGCACATTTTTGAGGTCCGACAAATTGATCGTCGTTCAGCCATCGATTCGGAAACTTCAGCCTCAGCTTCACCCGCAATCAGCCATCTTGCTTGCTCTTTCGTTCAGCATGACCTCCGCGCGGTCCATGATTGCCTTCTTCCTTTACTCTGCCAAGTCGTTTATGAGTCTACCTCAGGATGCATCACTTGTACAGACCCCACAAATTATAATTGCCCCGTGGGGGGGCATGGGCGAGCTTCTTGATGTAGAAGGATCTGTCACACGGCAAATCGCAGCACACGGGACTTCAGGCTGAAAGCTGATCACTTCGTATGTCGTGCATGCTAGCCACTTCAATTGCAACTTCGTCCTAGAGAAACACAACATCGTCGCTGCTGGTCATGTCAATCACCAAGACATTTCTTCTTGGCTCGGGCTTGTCAAGATGCACAGGAAACCGAATATGCTTTCGACTCCGTCATGAGAACTACTGACAAAACGTCAATGGAGGAATTATCGCGACGATCGGTTGATATAAGTATCATCAGCCTGTTCCTCTATCTGACCACTCAGTATTCTCAGATATAACCCTAACGCAGAGTCGAAAATATGATTCTCACAAAAGTCTTCCAGTCTCTTTTGGCTTTGACTGCTATCAGCTCGACTACAGCCATGCCGACGAAACGAGACACCAAAGTCGGATATCTTTTTACTTCCTTCCCTGTCGATGACGAAGCCATCTATTTGCATCTCTCGAACGGCAATGATCCCCTATCCTACCAAGCCCTTTCCCTAGATGGTACTCCAGATACACAAGCTATTCTCCGTAGCGATGTTGGCACCAAAGGTGTCAGAGACTCCTTCATCGTGCCTTCTCAAGATGGCTCCAAATTCTGGCTCATCGCTACGGATTTACTCGCAAACAACTTCACCAACGACTTCAACGCAGCAACTAGATTCGGATCTAGACAACTCGTAATCTGGGAGTCTGAAGATCTAGCTACCTGGGGCGAGGCTCGTCTGACGCCCGATTTGGTGAATTCGACCGCTGGAAATGCCTGGGCACCTGAAGCCTACTGGGAACCTCTGATCGAGGCCTACATTGTGATCTTTGCTTCGCGCTTCTGGTCCGATGCCGACCCCGAACGCACTGGACCTCAACCTCCCAACAAACTGATGTATGTCACCACCAAAGACTTTGTCACTTTCTCAGAAGCAGAGCTCTACTTCTACCCGGGCTACCCCGTCATCGATGCCACATTCATCGCGACTCCCGACCAAGGTCCCGATGTCTGGTACCGCTGGATAAAGTCAGAAGTTGACTACACAATCTACCAACAACGCTCTGAGAACGGTATTCTCGGCGATTGGGTTAATGTGGGAGGTGCCTCTGATGATGTCCGCGTTACATTTGCTTCTCAATACTCGAATAACGAGGGTCCTTTGATTTTCAGGGATAACCTTGATGCGCAGAAGTTCCATCTCTGGATTGATGAGAATGATTTGCAGACATATATTCCGGCTACAGCGGATACGTTGGATGATATGAGTGCTTGGGTGCCTGATGATATGAGTGGATTCCCCAAGGATGTCAAGCATGGCAAGGTTTTGGCTGTGAATCAGCAACAGTATGATGCGATTTTGGCAAAGTACAAGGTTGTTGGATCGTAGAGGAAATGAACATGTCAGCGTGCAGATATTCATGATGGTAGTCACGGCTGGGCCAGCTCCAAATAGATAATACACTACTGTGGCAGATCTTAGGAAAGCACGATCCAAGTTCGAAACTTCTACGAGTCAACAACACTTTGCACTTCTTCTTCTTTCCAAAAGTTATCATCTTATATCCTTGCCCAACTATATCAGAAAGCATATGCCAACTCTAACATCTTTTACACCAAGTTGGCACTAGCATTGTAGTGCACCGGAACAGTATACTCATAGACACCCTGTCTTGTCAACCGATCAACAATGACAGCATCTCCAACAAGTTCAAACTCTGCCGTCAAAAGCTCATCATTGTCGATCGCCACCTTGTACTTGCCAGGGTACACAGTCAAGTCTCCGTTCTGGTCAGCTCTAGCCAATGAGCCAATCGAAATGTCCAAATTGACGGTTTGCGATTTTCCAGGAGCGACGCCATGGGCGCGAGCGTAGGATGCAAGCCATTTGTTAGGATAAGGCGAGGGGCCCGCGTTGGAAGTTGAGAGGAAGAGGAGGGCTGAGAAGTCGGAGGTGTGTTTGCCGGTGTTTGAGACGGTCGTGGAGAGAGTGACGAAGGGTAAAGTGTCAAGCGGCGTAGGCTTTGAACCAGGATGTTGACGCTTGGTGAACAGGCTCTTGATGTTGTATGAGCGCTGCAGAGGTTTGCCACACCACGACAACTTGAAAGTTGTATATGATAGTCCAAAACCAAAGGGTAGGATAGGCTTGCCGGTGAACCACTTGTATGTGCGGCCAGGGTAGCTTCCATTAGGACGCAGGTCTGGGTTGAAGATGCTGACTTCATTGATGTAGCTGGCGGCATATTGAGTCGTGGTCAAGCGACCAGCTGGTGCTTGTCTACCGAGCAGAACATCGATAACGGCATTTCCACCTTCTTGACTGGGGTAGCCTGCCCACAGGAGAGCGTGAACATTCTTGTTGGCAAGTAGTGCACTGTCATCAAGCTGACCACCACCGAATTGAACTACAGCAAGAGGCTTGCCAAGCTCGCCCAGTTGATGCACAAGATCAAGCTGATTGCCAGGCCACAGAAGCGACTTGCGGTCTTGGGTCTCTTGTTCAATGGTGCTGTCGATACCACCCATGTAGATGACGAGGTCGGCTGATCTTGCGGCATCCAAAGCTGCGGAGAAGAAAGTTGTGTTGCTGCCGTTAACACCTGTGCCAAAAGCATATTGGACGTTGTCCCAATTTGCTTCTGCTGCTTGTAGAGGGGTGATGATGTACGGCGCTTGGCCTGCATAGATGCCTTGCATTTGAGTGGACGCATTGGCATATGGTCCCACGAGTGCCACCTTCTTGTAGCTTGCTGTCACGGGCAATAAGCCATCATTCTTCAAAAGGACCATGCCTTCCCAAGCCGACTTGTAAGCAAGAGCTCGAGCGTCTTCGGTGTCAACATCGTTCCAAGACAGAGAAGTATAGCGGTTTTGACCATCAAAGTATCCAACAGTGTGAAGTCCAGTGTAAAGACGAGTTAAGGCCTGATCCAGACGTGCTTCTGTGGTGTAGTTGTTGATCACCGACTGATTGAGATATGTTCCAAACGTGAGGCCGCAGTCCAGATCTGTGCCGGCATTCAAAGCAATAGCTGCGGCTTCGGCAGGTGTGTCGGTAAAGTTGTGAACGGTTTGGATGTACTCGACAGCACCGCAATCGGCAACCACATATCTGTAAGGTTCGTCGAAGCCCCAGTCTTCACGCAAAGTATCTTGCAGGAAATACTCACTCGCGCAACTAGGAACACCATAGGTGGCAGTCTATAACGAGCGTTAGTCAGGTCGAGGCTCTGGTGATATTTGATTGCTTGGCCATCTTACGTATGCACACATGACAGAACCAACAGCAACATCACGAACGCAAGATTTGAAGGGCGGGTTAAAGTACTCGGCCAGATCTTGAACAGTAGCATTGTAGTTCTCGCCATATCTGTATTAGGATGTCAGTAATGCAACGTTTCGAAGTACCAACGAAATTACCTGTTGGTCTCAGCGTAGTAAAGGTTGAAGTGCTTGCATGTAGCAATGATCTGTTTCTCCTCAGGATGATCTAAACCTCCTTGAAGACCAGGGATCAGTTGCTTTGTGTACTGCTGAGTGTGGAATGCATCTTCACTAGGCGTTTCTTGACCACGACCCCATCGGGGATCGAGGAAGGTATTGATGTTGGCTATGCACGATCAATTAGCATACAGCTCCCATGTGTGATCCAACAACTCACGAGTCCAGAAGTCGTAGCCACACTGCTCAAAATTTGCAAAAGCTCGAGTTTCTCTACCAATAACATCGCCGATCTGTCCGATAAGAGGATCGTCAAAGGCAGAGCCGGTCGTGATGGCCATAGGAAAGGATGTAGCATAGCTGAAAGCTGATCCATTAGGAGAGTTGAACTTCACGCCAGGTGCCTGGGCAAGACCATGCAGAGCTTCGTTCCACCAGTCATAGCCTGGCAGGCCAAGGCGACCCACTCCGTCAGCGGCATTGACAGTGTTGGCAATCTTTTCGTCCAGGGTCATTTCTGACAGAAGCGATGCAATTCTTTCCGCGATAGGTAGCGATGTATCACAGACTGTGTGTTGGCACAAAGGGCTTGTGTGGCAAAGAGGTTGACGTTTAATGTCCCCATCGACCTTTTCGACTGGAAGTGGATTGTTGATCTTGAGCGCCTTCATGAAGAACGCGCCACCACAGGTCTGCGATTCGTCTCCAGAACAAGTGTAAGTCGAGCAATTAGCATTGCCGGTTACTACTTGACTATCGAGTTCACCACCACAGAAGCATTGACTACGTTTCCGTCAGTGGACAGCCAGCTCTCAGAGGTTGGTGGAGAGACTCACGTTCCAGCTTCGACACCTGCCCAAGGGTAGCCTGACCGTCCGCAATAATCAGCACAGAATTGCGGAGTGTTAGAATCACGAAAGACTGCTGTGCGTTCTCTGCCGAGTACACGACCGTAGTAGCCGTCTTGAAGACATTCTGTATATTCGAAGTCGGCGGTGTACTCAATGGTAGGTGGACATGTAGAGATCGAAGCACCAAGAACTGAGGTGATGAAAGGAAGCACAGCCAGGCCAACGCCTACGGTGGTGCTGCTGGGAAACCTCATTGCAGCAGAAACTGTCAAGTACTAAGGTGATCGATAGAGATGAAGTACTGTCAAATGGTTCCTGCCGCTCTTATATATGGTTCAAGCATGAGAAAGCTGCTTTCCAGACATTACAGCACTGAGCAGCCGGCTAAATTCTACTGCAGGTGCAGACAATAGATCTTCGCATACAGCTTGGGCATGACCTACCTTTCTTGGAAATCGACAACCTTGCTTCATGGGCCTCGCAGTCAATACCGATGTCATGCAATGCAACCCCCGCATGTCTGAGCACTAGACAAGAGTCCAAGCCTAAACCCTTGCCAGTGTGAAGGGTGTTGTCGAGCTTAAACGGGGTATACATTTTGGCTGAATATGCCTGGTGGTGATATCTGGGCGATCATTGCGGGGGGTACGGTTGGCACGGTTATGAATGAGGGGTGCAGAAAGGTGAATGTCATGAACAGAAGTGTGATTGAAGGTGACTGCTGTCCAAATTCCATAGGAGGAAGTTGCGAGCGTCCCGGCCAAGCCATTATGCGTTGCCAACAGCATATCTCCCCCGTACTCCGCCGTGTAGAATATGCTACAGAACAGTCACACAGGAATTGGAACGAGAATATCAACGCGAACAAAATCACGGATTGATTCCACAGAGTCTTTAACCAAGATTGGGCAAACATGGTCAAAGAGAAATTCTAAGATCGCAACGGCTCTTCGCAATCAATTCTTATCATCCACACACATAAATATTCACAGAATTAGCATTTAGGGTGACAAGAGAATCTCATGAGTTTGAAAAAAATAGTTGTATTGTTAAGATACTATGTAAGAGGGTACCAGTGCTCAATCGCGACCCAGCCAAGCAAAACATCCAGTCTCCCTTCTCACACATAAGATGCAAGAGGAAGACCAGCAAAATGCGAGGCCAGGGGTAGACCGCAAGAGCCAGACGTAAAAAGTAAGTTAAGAATCCCCAAAGAGAATCAACTCAAAAACGCCCCAATGGTTTATCCCATGCTCCCAAACCGTCCATTGAACAAAATCAGATTTCTGTGTTTTGTTAGTTTTCTTGTTTTCCAAGTGTTTTTGTGATTGTTCAAAAGGAAACGTAAAAAGAGACGGGAAAAAAGAGGAGCATGACCAAGACTGAAAAAACCTTGCCCCGGTATAGTTTCACTTTGCCTCATAACAACTGACTCTAAAAGGTTGTCTGAGGTGGAAAGCAAGGGCAAGGGGAAAAAGCCTTGGTTGAGGGTCCGATGTCCTAGAGAAAATTTAGCAGACAAAAATGTTTGAGAAGGACTTACCTAGGAGACCACTTAGTTCTGAGGAGTATGGCTTGGTGGGCCGGCAGAGCTAGCAAGCTTATCAGCATGAGCCTTCTGCATATGGGCAGTGCATCTAGCAGGCGTGCTGAAAGTTGCCATGCAATGCCCACACTTGTGCGGGCGCTTGCGAATACCGGCACCAACGTGACCGGCATTACGGGGAGAAGGAACGGCCGCCTGGATGTCAGGACGAAGTACAGGAACAGGAGCTTGACCGGGCACTGGGCTGGGCTCACGCGGAGGAGTCTCGGGGGGAGTACTTGCGACATAGACCGTTGCAGTGTCGGAGCGAGGAGGGCTGAACGTCATGTAATGTTGATGACGCTTTCCCTTGATGGTAAGACCACGACCAGCTGCTTTAGATGTCTCAGCCATCCAGGCCTTGTTTTCATCAGTGAGCTCGATAGGCTGACCATCAAACGTACCCATGACCGGGCTTGGAGCTGGGCCAGCGATGTACTGAGTAAGAAGACTTGCCAAAGCCTGTTCGTCGAAAGGGGTCGAATCAGCAACTTCAGCAGCTCCAAAGCTTCCAGTTCCCTCGGCAGCGTGCTGAGTAGAAGGGCGCTCTTGGAGATCTTCCCTGTCCCAAGTTATATCTTCAGGAAAGTCGCCGAAGGCGCGCTGGATGTCGGAGGAGTTCTGACTGTTGGACATTGTTTCTGTTGTCTTGTTAGCAAAATTTAGGGAGGAAAGTACTTACCTATAAGAGGGTAATCGGATTGTTGTGTGGAAGGGTGAGAAGAAGAAGAGATCGGTTTCTAGGAATCTAAGAGAGGTTATGTATGTTTGGACTTCAGAACTCCATAGCCTACAATGCTCCAGGGAAGACAAAGGAAAGTGAATGTGGAACAACGAACAATAGACTGGGACGTTGAAGAAAACAAAGGGAAGTCTTACAGACTCAAAGAAAGACAAGAGAGTGTGTACAGCATTGTTGTAACTAACAAAGAATCCTGGATCATGCTCAAAGACAAAACTATTTGTTGAAACAATCATGCTTGTGGATATTGCAGACAATGCAATTGTTATCGTTCTCGGGAGGTAAAGACATGACGTGAGGCCTCCAATATGACTGTGGTTATTGACACAACATTACGGTCAATATCAGGACTGGGGACGTCTACCAACAAATTCCGAGTTTGTCAGCGCCGACCCAGGTACAATCACTTAACTTGTGCTGGTTGGCTTAAGAAGAAAATTCCTGTATAATGGTGTGTATCAAGTTGTAATCCAGATGCCCCACTTCGGTAAGTGTTTTGATGCTATGTGTTGCTTGCTGCTGATCAAACATAAAATTCCACGTGACATGTGGACTGCTTGCTCATATGGGTATATAACATGCCTATTTCATGTTCATATGGAAGGACAATTCCATGAACTAAGCAGAACAAAGCATGCTGGCAGATTGTGTCCGGGTCTGCCAGCATGTGTTCTCAAGTGATACATCAACGACGTATATAACGCCTCTCGTGGCCACTTCCCATGATGATTGCTTTGCTTCAACATTAGCGAAGACAAGTCAACGACAATGTTCACTCGATTTTCACCTTCTGGTAAAGGTCAGTCCAGCTCCAGATCGACGCCAGTAGCCCCATCCAGCAAGAGCGAGCACAGTAAAAATGCTGTCGTGCCGTCTTCTAGCAAAGGCAAAGGGAAATCAATCCGGCCACCTTACGGGCCTTTCAGCGAAAACAGGAGAACATCCAGAACATCGACATCGCAAGATATGATCGACTTGACTCACAGGCCTATTATACAGCCTCGCCGTGATTCATCTCTTGCTCCATCGACAGAGACGGAGTTGGACTGGGAACGCGATCTGGAAGACTCAATCGCAAGAAAGCAAGACTGGCGCGATGAACAAGCAAGAGAGATCCAGAACTTGGCTGAACATATGAGAGAAGCCACTGTGTTTGTGGAAGCCCTTGTTAGCATGCTGGATGCTGTAGAGGCCATTCGAAAAGGCCACAAGAAGCAATTTGAGGTTCCACAAGATTTGACCACGCTCTACGAGACATGTCCACCAATTCGGGAGACATTCGATCACGCGGGATCGTCTATTGCGGTCATTGCCGACAAAGTATCCGAGTATGCTGAAGGCGTATCTGAAGCTTCGATGAGGGTGCACAAACTGGCTCGCAGCGGCAGAGCAGAACACGTCAAAAGACATCACGGAAAGACCGCTGAAGTGTGTTTGGTGATTCAAGTCCCGGCTTTATTGAAGGCAGCCAATATCTTACATGGTTTGCATGAGATCGTTGAAGACTGCAATTTCAGAGGAGACAGTTCGACTCCTCAATTTGGATCCAGAGACGATATTGCCAGACTCAGAATGCGTGAGAAGGAATTGACGTGGCTGATGCGGAGTCACTCAGGTTGGATCAGTGAGTTAGAGCATCTGGATATCGACAATTGATGGATATTTGAGGACAGGCTCCAGCCGAAGCGTCGGAATTCTTGTATGCTGGAAACTTTTTGTGATCAACACATCGAGGCTCAGCGGATGTGCTGAAACGATCAGTGGAAGATGTATATAGTTGACTGAACATGGCGAAATGTCATGAACGTGTTGGACCGCTACTCATGTTCACGCTGTGTGTGAATCGATCACGTTTCTGTTTCCTTTTTTTCTCGCTGTGGATATTTCCAGACAAAATCCAACGCTAGCCGCTACGACAAGTACCGGTAGCGAGAAGGGCCGGATTTATGTTAGCGAAGGTATCGGGAGAAAATTCACGCGCAGGCGACGTGTGTACTCGAGTAGTTGAGGTAGATATCCTTCACCGACTGTATAAGTTAAAGAGAAGGATTGAGTGCGCTGGGTATGACTTTCAATTTGGTGGCTGTTGGTGGCCTTGCCCTGATGTGGTTGACGGAACGGGAAAGCCATGACACGTTCAGTCAGGTGTTCCTTGGGATGAGCAATCAAGCAGACGATATGAGCAGAAGCTTATACAGGTAGTGGCTGGCCTCGGCAGAGACAGATAGAAAGTACGGGAGATGGTCGAGGAAATGGAAATGATCTGATGTCCGTTGCTGCTAGATGACGGCAGTTGAGTAATGTCTCAGACTTGGTCCTTCTAGAAAAGCAGGACATGAGTAGCGAGATGATGGAAAAGAAGCAACAGAAGCCAAATCTATGGAGCTGCCGAGGGCCGAATGATGTTTCAGAGTGGTGCTAAAAAAGGTACGGCCTGGCTTGTGTTTGATTTGGTCAATCAGTCGCTTCCCTGTCTGACGAGGCGGTTACGTCGACAGATCGACCAGGAAATTTGGGACTTGGTGACGAGAAGCGCAGCGTGCAGGTTCGAGAAACGGCGCTCTCGCGCCATGCGCTCGTATGTGTTTTGCAGATGCACGAATTCACGAATGCAGCGAGGAATCAAGGCCGTCTTTTTTCGCCGGCGAAAAGGGTGGAGTGAAGCCTAGACTTGCTACGTTGATCCGATGGTTTGCACATCGCGAGCCAGATCAAAACGTGGGTTTCTAACGATGCAACGGCGCTGATTGGCCGTGGATTGAATTCAGTTTGCGGGAGACGGTTAGCGTTTGGTTAATATCGAAAACATTCAGCCCCGAGCAGGCCCCAGGACAAGCACAGGCACAGAGGCACACAGAGGCACCGATGTCATGCCCACAAGCCAGGCGGTCGGCAAGGCCATAGTCTAGCATCATGTCTTTGCGGTCTCGCGTCGTCTCCGGGCGCTGCTGCTTCTACTTTTTGTCTCTCCTGTTCAGCTCCTAGACGTGCAGGCATCATAGACACGTTGGCGTCAGGCCTTGCTTATATCTCATCCCAGTCTCGCTTGGAACCTGTCCGCACCACGATCGGACAGCCTGGATAACCTGGATAACCTGAATACACCCGGACAAAAGTTGGATCGCCAGTCTCTTGCGTGTACCACGTTGCGCACTTGCGAACGGCCGTTGTGCCCGCCCATACCTAACGTTTCCTGCCCTGTCGCGTCTCCCAGCATTGAGCGCTTTGTACCCTTCAGACACTCGCTGTGCAACCGGCGAGACTCTGCCACCGTCTTGCGAGACACGAGATCTTGTCACCATCTTGCGAGACAGCGACCATGAGCTGTCATGGACACAGGGCATCCTCTGCATGTAGAAGCCTCGTGTAATGTCGCCAGTGCGAACACGATCAACGATACCAACGACTCCACGATTCCACCGCTGCCACTATCGCCGCCGCGCGAGCCGCCATCTATCCTACGTCGTAAGGTTCGCAAGAAGTCGATTCGCAACACCAAAGACAGTGCCGAGATGGCCCGTCTCCGGTACCATCGCGAGAAGAACGACCATCAACAAGCACAATCACAATCGCTACCCCGTCTTCACCATGCGACCAAGGCACCAGTAGACCACCAATTCAGCGTCGCAAACGTAGGCCAAAATGGCACCATGTACCTGAGGTTCGAACAGACGCCCATGGACACAGCGCAGGACCACAAGCTTATGCTACCTAGACCGAATGCTCGCCCAATTCCAAGAGCCTTTCGGCCTCCTCCAACCCCTCCCGACACCTCGGACGCACAACAGCCCACTCCCTCGGCTTTTTACTGGCATGACGGACTACATCAGAGCGCTGCTCAACTTTCATTACGCCAGCCAGAGCATGACTTCATCGCCCCACGTAGAAGATCATCCTTTGACAGCGGCTACAGTCGAAAGAGCAGACATGAAACAGATACGGCCTCCCACCTCCGCTCACCGAGTCTTGACTCCAAACTCCCTCGACCAGATCCACAACAACACCTGGATTCCAAGAACCCACCAATTGATGCCGTTGACTCTTTGTTTGCCCCTCTACTCGAGGTGCCCATACCGAACTTCCGTCTTGGTTCGCCGAGATTCAGTGATCGTGGGACTGCATTCCTCCACAACTCATACCATACCGCCTTCTCTAGCACGACCGACTTGCGTCCAATCTCGACTGGCCGCTTGGATCGCTTGATGCCACCCCCAGCCCAACGTCACCAAAACTCGATAGATCTACGCAGATCTCCCAGCGTTTCCTGGTTTTCCCCTTCGGTATCACCTGCTATAGAATCTGCCCGGCCTCAGCTATTGCCTTCGCCGCTTGCAACCCCTCCCTTGGAATTGGATCGAGACGAGATACCATATACCATCTACGACAAAGTCGCTGCGGATTCAGATAACAACCAGTTCGTCAGGTATGCGGATGGGACCGCCGAAATCGTTGCGGCGACACCTACTCGTCTGATCGTCGAAGTCACGTCTGTCAAATTTCTGGACTACGATCTCCTTTCCGATTTCTTCCTGACCTACAGAGCCTTCTTGTCACCGTCTGATTTGGCCAGGTATTTGGTCGCCAGATTGCGTTGGGCCGTATCGCAAACTGACGAATCTGGACGGGTAGTACGTGTACGAACATTTGTTGCTTTGCGCCACTGGATTTTGAACTACTTTACTCAAGATTTTGAGCTTGACCATGAGCTTCGAAATCTGTTTTGCAATCTTGTCAACAAGCTTGCTCTGCATGTGGCCCAAAGACCCCAAGGTGGCGCCGGTGGTGATCTTCAAGTGCTTACCGAGCTACAAAAGTGCTGGAATCGAACATGTGCGCTTGTTTGGGGACCGACTATCGCACCTCAGTCATACATGCCACTCAGACCTAATGGTGACGATAATTCGACGCTCCCTGGAACAATTCGCATGCGCTCGTTGACGAATGAATCACACATGAGAAACTCGTCCTATATGGGCAATAACATCTCTACAGTGGCTCTAAGACGACCTGATACCGGATCGCGCCTTAGTGAGGCTAGTATCCAGGTGACGTCTTGCTCGTTTCCTAGACTGAAGCGCTCCAAGCACGACTTGAAAAGCCAACCCGACAAACCAGGCCATGGCTCGCCTCCAAGATCGAAAGGTTACCACCGCCACAAGAGAAGTGATAGTTTCTCGGATGCACTTCGCGATTCTCGTGTCGATCGACCAAAGTCTTCTGAACCAAGCGCAGAGATTCAAGTTCGACCTGGTAGGATCATCAGAGGTCTTGTTATTCATCCCGGTTCGGCAAATGTTATCGGTCCTGGCCCACCCAGTCCGCCTTTCTTATTGAGACCGGAGGATACTCGGCCCAGCCTGTCAGAGACCCTCTCACGAGTGTCCGACATCCCGGCTCAACATGCTCGTCTGAACATCTTCGGCAGCGTGCGACGAGCGCTGAGCACACGTAATGGTGGAAAGTCTCCCTTCCACCATAGGCCCAAGACCGTTGGCTCTGGCGATCTGCGTAAAATTGGCAGCATAGAACCTCAACCGAGAGATATGATTAGGCAGATACAAGCAAGAAAGGCTCAGAACGTTCACACTGATGCTTTGGCTGCGATGGTCATGCGGACTTGGCAACAGCAGGGCAATGAGACGATGCATGAGTTGACCGAGTTCGGTCCCAGCACTTTACCAGTTGCGAGAAACAGGTCGAAGACAATCGAAACAAATCTGCCAGTACGCCCTGGAGCACTTCGTCTTCTCAGCAATGTCACTACAAGTAGTCGATCGATTATGATCATCGATGGTACAGGGCTTGATGAATCTGCGCGTACTCCGGACCTGGTACACACCATTGCCGGTTTCACACCCTTGGCGAGCGAACACGACTTGTCAAGGCAGACCACGCGGGAACACAATCAAGCAGCAGTTCACGACGTGGCTTTGAACAACACCGCCTTCTTGCTGCCGTACAACACACTCAATCACTTTGATCAACCTGCCTGGACAAGTCCGACCAAGTCTGCCACTTTGTCTACTGCGCCAACGACTCTGTCCATCATGTCGTCACCACACTCGCCTCCGCCAACCGTGCCACTTCCACCACTCCCTGTTGTTTCGGCTTCCTCCACAGAGCGTGCAGCTGCAGTTGCGGATTGTAAGCCCAGCCCCGACACCGAGATCACCACGTCTTTTGGCACTGGTCAACTGTACTCGGCAAATGTTTCTATTAACCGAAGCCCGGCGCTCAGTTTCCGAAAATCATCGCTGGTAGACCCTGCTGATCTACCTGGGCCTGCAAGACAACTTCGTCGCAAACCTGGGGGAAACCTTCGCGGTGTCGATACTGTCCATGATCTAGGAGTCTCTCGTAGACGTCAATCGACAGGCTCTATCACATCACCAGTCTCCATCTATGGGTCGCCGATCTTGACAATCACATCTGGAGATGGTGACGAGACACATATTGAATCTCGTCTCTCACGACTTCCTCTCAGGGCCCAAGCCAGCGATGGAGACATATATGATGCAGCGGGAAGAGGTTCATTGCGACTGCTATCTACCCATTCGTCTCTACGTCATCTGCGTCCATCCATGGAAGTTGAAGTAGCTAGACTTCGAGAGATGCCACCGGTCGAAGACGATGGTGGTGTTGAGTCTGCCCTACTGAAACTCGAAGGACGGTATGTCCCAAGTCGTTCGTCTGATAAGACGATCAAATCTTTCAACTATGGTCATGAGGATAAGGACTTCCCGAGCCTCACGCGACAGCAAGGCACTGGTCAAAGCGGTGGCACTTCGAACGAGGCAGATATGTCATCGGTAGAGCCTACACGCCCCGGAGCCGAAGTCACCAGGGTTGTGCATAGAAGACATGGAGCAGTCGACGCTGCAGCGACCAATCAACCCGCTCAGTCTACACCAGCAGCAATTCTGATTCACAAATCATCAATCGCAACAAGAGACTTTGCCGTTTCTGATCCGCCTCAAAACTTCGAGCAACCCTTCACTCCTGACCGGGACGAATTCGAACGAGCCGACTCGCCAACCACACCCGCCTCGACATTTCTGCTTGACGATGGGGAGTCGCTTGTTGACCGCAATTCGATGTGTACCAGACAACAAGAGTCAAAGCCATCGATTGATACCTTCTTGTTTGACGCCGAAGACGAAGATGCAGTTGTGGGCTCTATAGACCACTACCAACCATCCGCGATACATCAACCTTTGACCCCACCCACGACAGCGGATAATATCTCAGATCATGGATTTGACCAGTTCAACGCACATATGCTGCTTCCTGGACCACCAACAGTAAAACCCCAGAAATCTTTCCGCCTTTCGGAACTGTTACTATCAGACCAATTCGCGAAGAGGCCAGACCACTCTGCGCTCCCGAGGACACGTAACCTTCCTACGCAGCATACACCTTTCATCTTGGCACATAGTTCCGAAGCCCTCGCTATGCAGTTCACCATTATTGAAAAGGACGCGTTGGACTCTGTTGACTGGAAAGACCTGATTAATCTCAGTTGGTCGCAAGAAGTTTCTTCTGTGCGCGACTGGGCGCAGTACATTCACGCGTTTCCCACCAATGTTACAGAAGTCAGCAGTATCGACTTGATCATTACACGATTCAACCTGGTCATCAAATGGTGCATCTCTTCGGTGCTGCTTTGCGGCACGTCGGAGGAGCGTGCTCAATGTATCACGAAGTTTGTACACGTTGCGACGCATTCGCACCGCAGTCTACGCAATTTTGCTACAACAGCACAAATCACCATAGCTTTACTCTCTTCGGATCTCTCTCGTCTCAGCACCACATGGTCCAAGGTAGCTCAGGCCGAGAAAGACGCGCTCGGAAGTCTCGAGAGTTTGGTCAGTCCAATGCGTAACTTTGCTGTGCTGCGTGCCGAGATGGAAAGTGCAGCGGCCGAGCTCAGCGACGACGATGTTTCGGCCGGCAAAGGTGTAATTCCTTTCCTTGGTGTTTACACTCGCGACCTTGCGCTCAACGCTCAGAAGCCTGCGTTCATCACACCTGTTGGAAGAGTGTCAATAGATGGATCGCACGAGAAACTCGTCAATTTCGAGCGTCATCGTACTACTGCGTCCATCGTCAAAGGAGTGTTGCGTCTACTTGATGCTAGTTCGAGATATGCTATCAAAGCTGACGCTGAGATTCTGGCCAAGTGCCTTTGGTTAGCAGCGCTTGCGGACAACGAGATTGCCGAGCTTAGCAAGGGATTAGAGAAGTGAAGGTGCACATGATTTCACGGACTAGATGTTTGTTATGAGGCTGCAAAGCTCTTGCCTTTTTATTTTGTCATTTAGCCGTTTTTCCTTTTAGATACCCAATTCTGAATTTTAACTGTTTCTCTTAGAAGTCCTGTCAGACTGCGATATATTTGTGCATTAACCAAGAGGAGATGGGTCCAATTTCTATAATCACACGGGACGGTTGATGTTGTATTTCTCACATCATTATTAGCAACGCATGGCAGATTGCAACTGCCGTTCTGGGAGACAAACCTTGGGCCGGAGTTGGATCCTCGGTAGTGGAATTTCGTCCAGGGTCCATCCAATTTTCCGCTTTGAGGTGAGCCGCATGACATCACATTTTCCAACGTCACTGTTTGCTTCTCGCTGAGTCGCTGTCATTATCGTTTTTCCCTGCAACCTATCATTGGCCATCCCCATCGATACCGAGTGTGAGAGAGCCTGGCCTCAGTCATATTGAAGGTCTACATGCAATTCATACCAAGCTAGCACAACCATGGCGTCTTGTCCCCCGGGCCCACCGATCGAGTCGGGACTGCCTTATGACATTGGCCACGAGCGCGAGTTCTACAAGTACAGCGATGCGCGCCGCAGCATCACATTTCATCGAGTAGCTAATGTTTGCTGTCCAGGTACTATCAGCCCATCAGACTCGGCTTGGCAGAGGTTCACGCGCACAAAGACCAGTCTGCTCCACGACGAGCGCGTGCATCGCCTGACAGAGCCCTGACGGCTTTCGCACAACTCGCTACCCTGCGATTGAACTGCAAACGCGCCATCATTTCTTTCTTCGATCGCAATTACCAGTACATCCTTGCAGAAGCCACGCAGTCTCTCAGTCTACAGACTGAATCCGACCACGCTCCTGGCGATCACATTGACTATGGTGTTACAGCCGTCCCAAAGCGAGGGAGCATCTGCGAGCACACCATCAACCTTCCCTCTAACCATGTCGCCGAGGCCACGGACGATGCCGTCTTCATTGTGCCCGACTTGGCCAAAGACAAGAGGTTCAGTAATAAAGCATATACGGCAGACCGCGGATGGAGGTTTTACGCTGGAGTTCCCATCATCTCTCCTAATGGTTACAAGATCGGTGCCTACTGTGTCATAGACGATCAACCTCGACAGAGGCTCGCGCCCCAAGACATCGCCTTCATGAAGGACATGGCCACGACTGTCATGATACACCTTGATATGCAGCGTGCACAGTCGGAAAGCATCAAGGGAGAAAGAATGGTACACGGCTTGGGATGTTTCGTCGAGGGCAAGCACGGTTTGGGCGATTGGGAAGCCACCGGTGCCGACTTGGATACATCTGACGTCCACTCAGACTCGCCACTGCCGTGGGCTGATCGCCAATATTCTAGACATCACGACCAACCCCCTGACATCCAGCAGAATGGTCAGAAAGGCTTTCCATCTCTCACCGACGTTGGCATATCCCTAGATGTCGACAAATCTCGAGCTTCCTCCAATGCCTCGCCAAAACAGCTATCTGCCGAGGAAGACCCAAAGGCGAAGAAGACATCTCCTACCGATCACCTCGCTCCCGAAGTCAAGGCTACATTTGGTCGCGCTGCAAACATCATCCGAGAGTCATTGCAAGTTGATGCTGTTGTCATATTTGATGCTACCGCCAAGTCTACCTATGGAGGTCTCGTCGATCGCACAGCCCACGAACGACCCAAGCGGCGGAAACTGTCATCGGCCTCGGAAGCTAACTCGTCAAGTGAGTCTGGGACAGAACCATCTGGTCCAGATAATGGTGAGAAGCTGGGAAAAGAAGATGGTGCAAAACATTCTGAGATTCTTGGCATATCCACACCCACTATAAATAATGCACGTGGAGACCAGTCAGCAAGACTTACTGATGACATGACCGAGGGATTCGTACGGACACTTCTACGTCGTTATCCACATGGCAAAGTTCTCAATTTTGATGAGGATACCGACTCGTCACCTGGCGAGCCCCTGGCACAATCAGACGCCATGGACGGCTTGGCTCTCGCCAGAAGCACTTTTAAGAAACGCAAACGTCTGAGGTCGAACGAAGCCAAAGTGATCAAGCAGCTGTTCCCCGGAGTCCGCAGCCTTGCGATTCAACCTATGTGGAGCTCTGATCAGAAGTTCTTCAGTGCTTGTATCGCCTGGACCTTGGACCCTCATAGAATCCTCACCACACATTCCGAGCTTAGTTATCTCTCAGCGTTCAGTGATTGCACCATGAGCGAAGTGGCAAGGATCAATGCCAAAATCGCCGACAAAGCGAAGTCGGACTTCATCTCATCTATATCGCATGAACTTCGCAGTCCACTCCATGGTATACTCGGTAGTGTGGAGTGCCTCGAAGACTCAACTCTTGATCCCTTCCAGGAGAATCTTGTACATACTCTCGCCACTTGCGGTCACACTCTACTGGACACGATTGATCATCTACTCGACTTCGCCAAAATTAACAACTTCACCAGGAAGAGCACACAAGCGCGCACGAATACTTCAAATCCGCACGAACAGACACAGAACTTCGCGCTGGATGTTGACGTCGATCTGAGTGTAGTGACTGAGGAAGTGCTGGAGACTGTCTTTGCTGGGCATGACTTTATCAGGGCTGGTCGTGAGACTGAGCAAATGCCAACTCACGGAAACAAACAAGTCCATGGCAATGCAAAGAGCTCCGAAGGTGAAAAGAATGTCTCGATCGTTGTTGACATCTCAAAAGCTCAAGACTCGCATTGGATCTTTAGAACTCAGGCCGGAGCATGGCGTCGCATCTTGAGCAATTTGTTCAACAACAGCCTCAAGTACACGTCGAGTGGATTCATTCAGGTCAAACTTGACAGCGAACCATTGCCAACTAAAGAGCAAGGAGGCCGTTCCAAAGTCACGATATCCGTCACAGACAGTGGAAAGGGAATGAGTACCGAATACCTCGACAAAAGCCTCTTTACCCCATTCGCGCAAGAGGACCCACTGCAACCTGGCACAGGTCTGGGCTTGGCGATCATCTCGGCCATCATCAAGTCTATGGGTGGTACAATCAAAGTGGAGAGTGAGCAAGGCAAGGGAACCAAAACCACGGTCACTCTGGAAATGATGCATATTGCCGTAAAGGAAGAAGATGTGGATCGGAGTGTTATTACCAGTTGCTCCAAGAAGACCCAAGGCATGAAGATAGGGTTTATCGGCTTCGATGCTGACTCTTATAAGAAAGAACCCCAGCCCGGAACACGATCTCCGGAAAACGCTCTCCACAGGTTCATGGCCTCCTTCCACCGAATGTGCCAAAATTGGTTTGGAATGGATATGCAGATAACGGAAGGGATAGACCAGTCTGGCGTCGACGTCTTTCTCACTACTGAGAAGGGCCTCGAATTGGTGCAAGACCAAATGAAAAAGCGTATGGGAAACAAGTCTGACAAGGACGCTCAGAACGAGTTGGCCGATATCCCATTGCTGGTCATTTGCAACAGCGTCTCTGCCGCCAACGCTATGATGCATCATCCTCAACCACACGTCACCGGCGTCTTATCCCAGCCATGTGGGCCAAGAAAACTAGCCAAATCACTCACACTCTGCTTGGAAGCTCACAAGAATGCGAAAACAAAGGAACCCATGCCGTCAGTTCGCAAGATCCTGGACGACAGCTTGGGAGAAGGCCAACACCTCCAAGACACGACGTTCCAGAAGGTGCTAGAGTCTGAAGATCATGCCTTGAGCGTGGAAGCAAGGGCAAAAGGCCACACAGGAGATGCACCACTGAAACATCCGCAGAACGATACAGTTGAATTTGCACAAGGCAAGTCCAAGTTGCCCAAAGTGGACACATCTTTGCTCAACAATACCGACGACCTCCCATCACCAGCACCTACATCTGGATCCGCGGGTCCATTCTCCAGAACAAATTCCGACTCGGACAAACCTGTCCGAAAAGTTTTGCTTGTGGATGACAATAGAGTGAACCTCCAACTCTTAGTCACCTACATCAAGAGATCTGGCCATTACTTCAAAACAGCGAGTAATGGACTCGAAGCCTTGGAGATTTACAAGTCAGAATGCGACAACTCCCAGGCCGGTCCCAACAAGGATAACAATGAGAATCAAGATCCACCATTTGATTATGTGCTCATGGATGTGTCGATGCCAATCATGGATGGACTCACGGCGACTCGGAAGATTCGCGCTCACGAAGGAGCGAACAACATCAAGCCTGCGATCGTCGTCGCACTGACTGGTCTGGCAAGTGCACAGGCACAGCAAGAGGCCTATAGCAGTGGAGTCGACACCTTCATGACCAAACCCGTCAAGCTCAAGGAACTGGGCAAAATGCTGGATGACGGCACTCTGGGCAATGAAGGGACAGAAGAGGATGATATGAAGAATGATCAAAAGGAGAGGGAGAAGAAGATTGAACAGGACAAGAAGTAGTTTTTATTCTGTACTTTTTGGGTTCTTCAATTTGGAGACAGAGGATGACGATTTTCTTCATGGCTTTTGCTTATCTCTTTTTTTTTCGTTTTTTGTGTCTACCTTCCGGCGTCTTATTACTAGAGGGCATAGCGTGGTGCAGAGTTGTCTTTTGTCTTTGCATAGCAGTATTTTCTCACAAGCGTTGACTCTCTGCAAATGTAGTTTTAAAGGTGCATTGATTGCGAGCTTTTGTATACCCCTTCACCGTGGGACAGTCTACTGGGACGCTGGCCACGCTTCTGTTCCATGGAGTAATGGTGCTGCATCTTCATAGCGCAGGACATGGTATAGTACTCCGGCACGTTCTGGTCCGTGGCGTTCAACTTGTTAGGTCACTGTCTTCTCAGTCCTACGATCGTGGCGAGTTTCATCGTCCATAGTTATGCTCATAAGCTTATTCACGAAAATCTTATGATGTTGGTTTATTCGGCTGAATTCACCATCGACGCTGAAAGATGAGTAACGTAAGACCAGCCAACGAGTTCTTGACTGCTCATGACCTGTGATCGATAAATGAACGTTCAGGCGCTGGTGGTGGTGGTGACAGATTATGTTGATCTGCAAGACGTACCAATTACCCCGCCTTCCCCCATGGGCAGATTAGGAAATGGATGCGAAACCGACATGCCGACAGGCCGAACCCACCTCGAACTTAGCTAAGGTCAGCAACAGTACAAAAGAGGTTGGCTCACTCTCTTTCTTTTGCCTTGTTATCTTTCACATCTCGATATACAAACATCAAACAAAAAATGGCACCACACGCAGATTCAGACAAGCCTGATGTCGTGGCTCCAAACGAACCGGGATTGGACGACCCCTCCGCTGCTCTCCAAGTCGGGAAGTTCCCAAAGTTCGAATCTCCACATGCTGATAGATTGCAATATATCCTGACAATTGAACAGGCCACCAAAGTTTGCCGACAAGTATGAAGAGCGTGAATACCTCAAGGGTCGTCTTGCCGCGGCTTTTAGAATCTTCGGCAAGTATGGCTTCGACGAAGGAGTGGCTGGTCACATCACCCTTCGCGATCCTGTAGATACAGACACGTTTTGGGTCAATCCTTTCGGGTAAGCGAATCCATGATCCTTGTTTGTCCAGAGTGGTCTCGCTGATATGTTTCGTCGGTTGATAGAGTGGCCTTCTCGTTGATCAACAAGTCTGATCTGATCCATGTCAATGAAGAAGGCGAGATCATCGGTGGTGGCGAGACCAGACTGCTCAACACAGCAGCATTTATGATTCACAGCGCCATCCACAAAGCGAGACCTGATGTTATTGCTGCTGCACACAGCCACAGTATCTATGGTAGATCCTTCTGCACGTTGGGCAGGAAGCTGGACACGATCACGCAGGACGCATGCTCATTCCATGGAGATCACGTCCTATACGAGTCGTTCAACGGCATTGTTCTTGCAGCCGAGGAAGGTGAGAACATTGCCAAATGCCTTGGCAACAAGAAGGCGGCATTGCTCCAAAACCACGGTCTATTGACGGTGGGCAAGACGGTAGAAGAGACGGTTTTCTGGTTCGTTTCTCTGGAGAAGTGCTGTCAGGCGCAGCTACTGGCAGATGCAGCAGCAGGAGGTCGTGGAGGCGAGACCAAGAAGATTGACGAAGAGGATGCGGTATACACGTTCAAGGCGATCGGGTCTCCGATGGCAGGATACTTCAGTGCCAAGCCACTGTTTGATGTGATCCATAAGGAGACAGGAGGCGACTACCTCCAGTGAGAGGCAGTGGTTCATGTATGTATCAGACAACCAAGGACAAGCAAATTTCGGGTGCTTTCAATCAGCCGGCGTGTACGGAATGAGTGCTATCAGCCGAAGCGGTTGCCGGATGGGTCCTGGGCCGAGGAGCCGTAGGACTTGACGATTGAAACCGAAGTCGTGAGACAGGCCGGAGTAATACATCACGAGCCGGTACGGAAGGAGTTTCATTCCTTTAATGATTGGTGTTTGATGAGAGGGATTTTTTGGAAGACGCGAAGCAGGAAATAGGAGGGCGGAGCGACTTGCAGTGCAGATGCGGCTGCAAAGAGAGCTGACGGCATGGCAAGGCTAAGTAGCGTTGTACATTAATCGCTCAAACATGAACTTTTAGAGACGATGAGAACAAGCATGAGCTTTTGGAATCTAATGGTGCAGACATAGACTTGTAGACAATTAGGAAAGTCTTTCGTTGGTGGTGGTTATTGCCGGCGGAGATTGGTGGTGTCGCGCACGCGATTGACGTTGGCGTAAAAGTGGGGGCGGGCAAGAAGGTGCGGGTTTGCGGCGGCGGGCAGGTGCAGTCGGATGGACATGTTTCGGTTGTGTCAGTTGCCGATTGCTTGTCGACAAGGGAAAGTCTTTTGCCTCGATGTCCTGTATTCCATATTTCGCTCGAGCTGTACTGCTACCTTCACTCCTTCTTGTTCGACGTCTGTTGTGATTATAAATCTAATATCGACGACATCATCGCCGCAGCTTGACAGAAAACACCGTCATCGTAGCTGCTACCTTGGCAACTCAGGAACCTTTCAGACGCATTATTGTAGCTAGGAGAGCAAACATTGGGTACTTAGGCGTCAAACATCAGCCGACTGCTCTCTCTCTGGAACCATGGCAAAGGCACCCGCAGTCGTGATAGTCGTCAGGTAGGCCCGATATCCTTCAACACGTTTCAGATTTGTGCAGGCTGCGTTCTGAATGGCTGACTGGTGTCCAACAGACACGGTGCTCGACTGGATGCTGCCGACCAGTCATGGCATCTATCATCGCCCACTCCTTATGACCCACCGCTCACGTACGGCGGTTGGATCCAGTCGAGAGCGCTGGGTCTGCGCATTGCCAGTCTCCTCCACGAACGAGAGAAGGGGTCCGCCTCGTCAGGCACCTCGTCGCCTGCTGCTCCTCCGACAGACCCTGGCCTCGGCATCAAGGACTTTGCCTATCTCGAAGCCAACATAGCAGCCAGATCCACAGACAAGTCACGAACGAAACGCAGGAAGCACAAAGTCGTCATCCATTCGTCGCCCTTCCAGAGATGCGTCCAGACGGGTATCGGCATCAGCGCTGGCCTTTCGCAGTACCAGGGCTTGCCCGCCAACGCCCGAAAGAGCAGCGATGCACGCATCAAGACACTCGGCCAGCTCCGTGGCTCCCCTAGCCTACGACCCAGAGACGCCTCGGCATCTCCCCAACTACGTCCTGTGCCCGAGCATGACACCGAGTCGCGCGACCTTCTGCGTAGCTCGCTGAAAGAGAAGGATTCTGTACCACCCAGTCGCGCAACTCTTCGTGTGGATGCCTTTTTGGGAGAATGGCTGTCGCCCGATTACTTTGAAATGATCACGCCGCCGCCTGAGAGCACCTTGATGGTCGCAGCTGCGAAGGCCGAACTCCTTCGTCAGGCCGACAAGATTGAAACCTACACACCGTCATCTCCAGTGGTCTCAGGAGGCAATTTATGGGGGACCCCTCCAGCTGCCCGTCAGCACTCACACTCGGTCAGCAACGTACCTTCTCCTCTTTCACAAGAAACCAATGGCCCCTTGGAAAACTGGCAGGTTTTCTCGCGCGACGTACCTTCAAGAGATCGTACAAACAGCCTCGGTACCAACAAATCGCCCGAGCAGTTCAGACCTGCCGATCCCTCGAACCTGTCCCACAAGCACGACAACTCTTCTGGTTACACCCCACCTACTCCAACTTATGCCATTTCTCCTGGCGATCCTATCCCTCGCGGCTACGTGGCTCACGCTCGTGATCAATGTGTCAAGGTCGATTATAAGTGGGACAGCATGCGTGAACCACATTGTTGGGGCGATGGTGGCCGCTTTGGCGAGGAATGGAGTCAGATGCACAAACGTTTTCGCCATGGCTTGTCGAGTATGGTTGATTGGTATGCCACGACTCGTTCAGACTCAAAGTATCCTACCCACGACCATCACGAAGCTGCGCCTGAAGAGGATGACGACGAGGATCTTGTTGTCGTGCTGATCACGCATGGCGCCGGCTGTAATGCTTTGATCGGCGGCCTCACTAACCAACCTGTACTACTCGACTTTGGTATGGCCTCACTCACCATGGCCGTACGCAAAGACGACCCATCTACTTCACCATCTGAAGGCGAGCATAGATCACCTATTGACTCGCCAGCGAGTAGTTCGCCTGCTCTTGACCCTGTCGATGCTATGCGCCGCCCACTGCCTCGCCGGCAAAGCTCTATCGATGCTGGGCTATCTTCGCACTATGAGATGAAAATAATTGCGTCGTCTGAGCACCTTCGTCCTGGTGTCGATCCTTCCAGAGCGCCTGCACCCACCGTGTCCTCTCCTATTCTTTCAGCTTCACAAACTGTGCCTCAATCACGCAGTCGCCGTTTCGGTTCTGCCAGTTCGCATACATCGGCAGGTGCTCCTGTCGATTCTAGTTGGAACCTGCCCGAGCCAAGAGCCAGAATTAACAGTTCGCTTGGCAGTATGCGCCGTCCATCGCGACCTGTCATCACTCCCGTTGTGAGCAGCCCTGCTATCCCTTCTGCTGTGAGGAACGACTCGCCCACTGGCCTGTGGGGTTCCATGAGCGCCAAAGACGTCGATTCACCCAACTTCCTCAACACATTAGCTCGTTCGAACTCGTTAGCTGCACGTTTGTCGGCACCAAAAGCGACAACGCCAGAGCGATCTGTCTCACCAAAAGCCGACTTCAGATCCGCGCCAGCGGAATCAGAGGCTAGTGCTCTGAAGGAAGAAGCAAAGTCGAATATTGCTGCGCTACCGACAGTAGATGAAGCTCCACCACCACAGTTGGCCCGCTCTCTAAGCCAGAAAGGCCTTTGGGGTAGTGCACCAAAAGGTGCTTTTCCTCGTGAAGCAGGAGTACCGAAGAGACGTTGGACGGTGGTGCAGGACTGATATGACGATAAATGCCATTGATCATGGCCTAGGAACGCTGGCGTTTCGTCCATGACATATATAAATGATACCCGCAAAAGAAGGCAGGCGCATACGGGCATGGTTGCGGTGTTAGTAAATACATGGCAGACGGCTGTCCTGCAACGATAATGAATCTCAGCTCCCTCCCACATATGTCCTGTTTAGAATCATTTCCACTAGGCAAAAGTGGCTACCGATGTGTCTGACTTGCCACACGACGACTTCCACGACGAGGTAGTAGTTAGAGCATTCTGTATAATATGTCATAACGTTAATCTATCACTGCTTCTGAAATATCACTAGGGTCGATTTGTTGATGGATCACGACAGGGTCATACCTCCAGTCAAACAAAGTCGGCGGTTTCACAACTCGGCCGAAGGCATCGCGCCGAGAAACGTTATTTACACATGTGCTTCGATTAGCTTCGAGCGATGCTGGATGTTTGAAGTGTTACTACACTATTCAACATGAGTGATGCTGTGAGGAGTCTGCACAATTAGATGGTTTCATTATAGATCGGAGAAAAGTCCATCGGGCAAGACATCGGTAGATTGCTCCTCGGAGGTTGCAGGCGCATACTCGAGTAGGAACAGGACGGCAACGTTCGAGACCTTCGTCGCCGCAATTGCCGGTTTGGCTGCAGGCTGCTTCTACTTTCACTCTTTTGTCGCACACATGCATTATTGTCAGACCTTGTTCTGCTTGTGAGAAAGAGCCAAATCCAAGCGCATACCACGAGAGACAATCCGGCGTGCCAAGCAGCGAAAAGCGCAATGTGCTGAGGATATCGCCAAACACCCCACGTCATGCTACCTGAGGCTCTGCTCGAAGGGCTGCCACCAGAGCTCCAACTTCTGGTCCAACTGGCCATCGACGACAACCGTCCGACTGTCATCTTGGATTCATCCGAGTCGCATCCCATTTGCCTCTACCGAAATCCTGCTTTCCAACATGCTGTGGCCCAGGTTCCCTCACACGCGCTGGAAGACTGGCTCTCTACGGAATTGCAGACTCGATGCACGACAGAAGCCACGCCGACCACTGGATTTGCGAGTAGGGAATGGATCAAGAAAAAGCTTGGGACTAGATACGCCATAATATACTGTCACCACGAGTTTGTGTCGCCTCCATTTGAAAGTGGAGAGGATGGTTCTCTGGACAGTCTGGTTCACGATTGGATGCGATTTCCTGATCAGGTCCCAACCACTCCTTGGATACGCTACTTGCTGGACTATGATTGGAGTAAGACTGCCATAGGCGCCGTCAGTGGTCCAGATATGCGCCAATGGCCAACGAAACTTCGCGAAGTATTACTCGCTTTCATGCATTGCCCTCGGCCCAGGATAATCTACTGGGGGCCTGGCTTGATACAATTTTACAACGAGTCTGCCGCAAAGCTGTGTGGTTCCAAACATCCTGCTGCGCTGGGCAATAAGCAATTCGACATCTGGGGCCAGGAATCGACGGACCTCACTACCGACCTGATTCGGAGCAGTTGGGAAGAAGGCCAATCTGTCCACAACATCGAAATAATGATCCCGCTTGACCGCGACGGGTTTTTGGAAGAATCCTACTTCGATTGGTTCTTGATTCCTTTCGCTGGCTCTGATGGTCGCTGGGTCTGCTCGGTGAATTGCTTCAATGAAGTAACCTCTGCCGTGATCCGAAAGAACAGAGACGATGTCTTGTTCAAACTTCTTGAAAAGACCACGCGCGCTACTGACCTTTCTGGCCTCTGGCCTGAGTTCACAGGCATCCTGGATGAAGAAGCTGATGATATAGCCTATTCGCTCCTGTATACAGTGCATGAGGAGACTGCTGCATCCGATGGGGGAAAGTATTACAAGCTTTACGGTTCATCTGGCTTGTGCTCACATACAGACCTCGAGAAGCCATCCAAAGAGTTGGTCGATGTGTTTGAACAGGCAGAAGGCGGTGAGAATGTCATATTATTGGATGGTAATAACTTCATACCAGAACTTGGCATCGCCGTTGACGCTGGCACAATCACTTCGGCTTTCGTCTTCACCATATTCGACGTAAAAGGCTCGGCTCAAGGCACAATAGTCATCGGCGTAAATCCTCAGAGGCGCGCAGATGACAATATGAGAAGATTCATATACTCGCTGAGCGAGATGCTTCTCAAAGCAGTCATTGTACTGCAGTCCCCCCCTGAGCAACGCAAATTGCTGCAGGCAGACGACGGTCTCGGCTATCGCATTCAGCTGGAGAAGCTCACCAGGCAGCTGAGTGTTGCGACTCTGAAGAACGAAAAGGATCAGGAAACATTCAGCCGCATGGCAGAAAATGCCCCGATTGGCATGTTCTTATACAAAGGCGACGGCACCCCTATATATTTGAACGACATGTTCCTTGAATTATTGGGTGAGACGAGGGAGGACTTCTTTGAAAAGGCCAAGTCAGGATACGCTTGGCGTGACTGTATTCATCCTGATGACGAAGAGTTCAGTAAGAACGCCTGGAAAGATGTCACAGAGTCTCACGAAGTCAAGGTCTTCCAGTTTCGTGTCAGAGCAGGCACAGACCATTCACCTACCCGCGCACGCTGGCTGGAAGTTGTGTGCTTCCCACAGCGAGATGGAAATGATGTGTTGGTGACCTTCCAAGGGTACTTGACCAACATAACTTCGAAGAAGCTGACAGAAGCTCTTACCACCGAGAGAATGAATGCAGCGATCGAAACGAAAAGAAAGGCACAGAACTTTATAGACATGATCTCGGTGGGTTTATCACGGCATGCTTCAATGATTATAGCCACTAACAAGACCAACAGCATGAGATGCGAAATCCCTTGAGCAGCATTATACAATTGACAGAGTCTGTCATCTCTTTACCTGCAGACGCATCGCAAAAGGAGGCGTTTGACACAGTGTCTGATGCAGCTCACACGATCAATATTTGTGCTATGCATATGAAGGTAATGATTTCCCAATGGAACTATACACATCGGCTGACGTGATCTAGGTAATCATCGATGAAGTACTTGACTTTTCCAAACTGGATTCGAACCTCCTGGTCCTGGCTCCGGAAAGAACAAGACCTCTAGATGTGATCGAGAAAGCACTCAAGATGTTTGAAGCCGACTTGAAGGGTGCTGATATCCAGACCGAGGTCAAAGAACTCCCGAGCGAGTGTTCTGTGGTAGATGTACTATGTGACCCTAGCAGGTTATTGCAGATCATCATCAACCTCATCACAAACGCAGTGAAATTCACTCGCAACTCAGACACCCGTCACCTCACTTTGGCCTATGCACCTTTCTCGGCACCGCCGTCAGCTCAGGATTGCGGGGTTCAGTTCATCAAACCGCGAAAAAAGGATCATGACGAAACCGAGACCATTTCAGCAATGCTTGCTGCTGAAGACTCAGACGATAGCGCCGATGACATCTACTTGATGTTCAGCGTTACAGACACGGGTTGTGGACTTTCGCCAGAAGAGTCGCAACTCCTGTTCCAACGATTTGCTCAAGGTAAGCCCCATGCGGTAACATTTAAAGCAATGGCTAACAAACGTCAAAGCACCCAAAACATACAAGCAATATGGAGGTTCGGACAAAAATCGTCGATCGAAATAAAGCATCGTCCAAGACTAATGATTCGACAGGTTCCGGGCTGGGATTATTTATAAGCAGAGAGCTCGTAGAACTCCAAAAGGGACAGATAGGTCTGCATAGTGAACCTTCCGTCGGCAGTCGATTTGCTTTCTACATCCAAGCCAAACGTGCTGTACGGGTAAGTCGTTCAGGCTCTGTGGCTTCCGTCGAGTCCACGATCGGTGTCAAGAACATGCCACATCCTCTAGGCGGAACATATGACACCGTCAAAGTCCTTGAGAAGATCGACACGGTACCGCGACCGCAGACTCTGATCAAAGACATGCATGTTCTGCGTAAGTCTGTCCGGAAATCTATTAGGAGTCTTTATTGACAATTTCCAGTCGTCGAGGATAACGTGATCAACGCCAAAGTCATGTCGAAACAGCTGCGAAAACTAGGCTGCGAAGTCAGCTTAGCCGAAAATGGGTTGGAAGCCCTCAATCATCTGGCCACGACAACATATCAGTCGGGTATACAGGGAGGCTTACCGTTGAGCATGATTCTGCTCGACATCGAAATGCCGATCATGGATGGGTTGACCTGTATACGTCGCATACGTGCACTCGAATTGTCTGGAGAAATATCTGGCCATGTTCCTGTGATTGCGATTACAGCTAACGCTCGCAATGAACAGATTGCTGCCGCGATTGAGGCAGGCATGGACTCTGTGGTTACGAAACCGTTTACGATAAAAGATCTTGTGCCGCAGATGGAGGCATTGGTCGATACATGGTCAGGCTATGGATGAGTCTGATAAAAGATACCACTGCTAGATTTTTTGCCAATCATCGGTTTGCTACCAGAACCGGTGAAGCTCTCGAGGAGATTTCTGTCCATGCACGAAATGGCTTATCAAGTCATGCGGAGACTATCGAGCCGCGAGTTCTCAGCTCTTCCAATATTAGATACAAGGCTGGCAGGATTCATGCATGCACGCGCACCAACGCGCGCCACGAAGTCGATTCTGTCTGGACTTCACAAAAAGCTGCGCGGAACAAATGTCGCTTGCGATCATAAAGCGGACCTGTTGTGCCTACAAAATCTATACATACCGCAAAGATTCTAAGGCTGCATGTTACATGTATATGCCCCAGCCAATAATCGCAAGTGCATGGCTGTTCTATGAATTGGTGCCGTTTTTAGAAAGCTGGATTGTACCAGGCCTGATATCTAGAAGCCACCAGCTCATATAACTAATGGTTTCCCGCCGTCACACATGAAAGAATGTCGGAGAGCAGTCATGTTTTTCAATATCCCATTGTACCTTTTCTGTGTGAGGGCGACTTTTGCGCTACAAATCCCCCGACAAGCGACTGCATCCTACACAAATACTTCGTCTACTGCTAACTCGCCGATTTCAACTACACCTGGTCCTTACTGCTGTGAATTGTGGGCTCCGGGAGTGGGCTTGAATCATTGGTATAGTGGTCCTGACCCGAAAGTCCTCGATCAAATCATTGTGACGGAATTCGTTCGCTACAACAGTACGTCTTCACAGACTGCGACACCAGAAATGACCGGCCGATGCGCTATCATTCATGTTGCGTCGAAATATCAGGCGGTATCTGTGCCTGTTAGAAGCCATGAGACGTTCGACATGAGAAGCCTACTGACCGTATATCTGTATCAGATACAATCGTTCCAACCTCAACAATCACTACATTTCCCAGCGATAGACTCTATAGAAATGAGTACCTTGCTGATGTGGACGGACCCGCCCCATTCCAGGTCTTCCGACTGACCTCAATGGTCCATCCTATGCCGGCGCATACGATGCGACCTTTGTGGAGGCCGCAACCGACACAACTTCTCAAGACAACTCGACTACCTCGTGAGTAACGCACAGGCTTAGCACTGGTATCGACTAACAGCAGATCAGCACCGCTGCCTTCATGGACTTTGGAGACTTTTACGTATTTGTCGGTCATGTCAACAGTGCTGGAACATGTATGGGTACGAACAAGTATGATCCACTCCAGACGTATGCAGTCTCCTCCGTGGCCCAAGATTGGTTTTCGACTGCCTCGGCGTTTCCATTCATACCCAACAGTCCCATCTTCAACAACGGCGTCAATCTCACGAGCTTCTATATTGGCTACGAGAGTCAAGTGTCATCTCAGACGAGTACATGGAACCAGAGGATTGTCGTTACTGAGATTAATGACGCTATGTTTGCCTGGCTGACCGAGCAACCTGCTGTCCTATCTGCGGCTCCAAGCATCATGAGCTGTTCACCAGTATCTGCTGCTGGTGCACCTCTGCTTCATGTCCGTGTCTCGTTCTTGACGACATCATCTGCTGTCACCAGCACGACAAATGCTATGTACTTTAATTCGGCAGCTACTACGTCGGCTGCACCTGCCAGCCAGACGCCGGTCATCATTTCCAGTACGAAAGCATCGACTACCAACATGCCATCTCCCAGCACAGCAGATGTCTCTTCCAGTAGGCCTTCGACTCAGCCTACACAGCCTGCTGCGAGTCAAGAGACAGATCCTTCTTCGGTGCTCCCATCCGAACAACCCGATCATCATTCACCTACCACGAATCAAGTGGGCGGTGTATCATCTGATCAGCCATCATCTCCCATCGCAGCAGATGTCTCCACCAACAGGCCTTCTCAAAAGCCTGCCCAGCCCACTAGTCCTCCAGCTACGATTGCGTCTTCGGAAGCACCTTCAAACAACCCCTCGGAAGAGCCTACTCAGCAACCTGCGGCAAACCAAGGGTCGGATACACCTTCGGTAGCACCTTCCAATAACCCTGGAGACCAGCCTGCCCTGCCAACTATGAATCAGGTAGGTGCGTCCTCAGCTGTCCCGTCAAAAGGAGATGTGTCCGAGGTGAACTCGGGTGCTCAAGCCGCTCAGACGAGCGAGCCAGTTGTCGTTGTGATTGGTGGTGTCACCGCAACAGCACTTTCTCCAAGTATCATACCCGCCCAGAGTAGGATCCCCGACACAGGAGCACATGAAGTAGTGGTCCCTGACAACACCCCGTTGTCACGAGCATCGACCATAGCTTCTCAAGGTCAAAACATCGTCAATGGACAGACACTACAAGGCTCTACCACTGCTATACCTCCCGCACCTGCCGCGTCAGTGGTCGACGGTTCTTTCGAGCCTGTCTCATCTGGGGCATTGGCCATAGCGGGACAAACACTGAATCCTGGAGGATCTGCTATCGAGATCTCTGGAACTACTTACTCTTTACAGACTTCGGGTGGTGTTGTGGTCAATGGAAACACCGTGGCTATCTCGACTGTGGCACCTCAGACATTCTCACCGTCATCATCTATCGTTATCGGCGGAATCACAGCTACGCCTATAGCTTCCGACGCGTATGTTATAGCAGACCAGACCCTCAGTCGTGGGGGAAGCGCTGTCGAGGTCTCCGGGACCACAGACTCTCTGCCACCATCCGTTAGCAACGCCATCGTCAACGGACAAGCGGTACCCATCTCTATCATTCAAAACTCTCCAGAGTTGCCGGCAACTGTGGTCATAGGCGATGTTACGGCAAAGCCAGAGTCTTCTGGTGCATACTATCTGGTTGCAGGCCAAACACTAAGTCCAGGAGGCTCGGCTCTCGATGTCTCAGGCGTGACCTACTCCTTGCCAAGTTCTGGTGCGAATGTCGTGGTCAACGGAGCCACTTCAAATGTGGTACCAACAGATATTCATACAGTTTCTGCTTTGATGTTTGGCAGTGCGACAGCGATGCCATTACTCGCTGGTGGATACGTTATTGGAAGTCAGATTCTCAGTCCTGGTGGTTCGGCTGTAGAAATCTCAGGGACAATATATTCTCTTCCGGCTTCTGGCAGCTCAGTGGTTGTTGACGGAAAAACAACTGCAGTCCAAGCCATCGCTACAAGCGATGATCTGATAACAGTCGGATCACAGATCTATACCGCGGCGCCTGCGTCTGTGACACCACTGGTGATCGCTTCACAGACACTTTCCCCAGGCGGCAGTGATATCACAGTTAGCGGTACAGTCTTCAGTCTGCCTCCAGATGCTACAGGCAGTATCGTCGTCAATGGCCAGACGACTGCTTTGGCGACCGCTGTTTCTGGACAAAATTTTGGACTGTCTATCGGCTCTCAGCAACTGTCTTTGACACCTCTGAACTCCGGCATCGTCATAGCATCACAGACCTTGTATCCCGGTGGTCCAGCCATCACCGTAGGAGGCGAAACCCTCAGCATCCCTCTGCATGGGACTGCAGTAGTGATTCAATCGGGAGCGACCACGACCACCGAAGGACTTGGTGATTATATATGGCAGGGCATTGCATCTTCGACTTCTAAACTAGGTTCTGATACAGCATCTGAGACTAGGCTCATCTCGAATACTGTAGTGGTGTTGGGGACTTCGAGTCATGCTGGCGTTACATCGACACAGGCGGCAGCTACGACCGGGACCGAAGGTGCGTCCTCGGCTCAGACTTCCACTTCTGGTGCAGATGGTAATCAGCCTGCATCAAGTTACAAGTCTGCTACGATAGCACTGGTGGTTTGCTTGTTTGTGGTTGTCTTATGGTGATCAGTATAGATAACAAGAATAGTAATCCTAATATTGGAATGGTAAAAATTATACAGAAAGCAATCACTAAAGCAGCTTCGAAGATTGAGGTGCAGGCAATCTGCGACTTCCTTTGCTACACCTACTAACTACAACAACACAAATAATATGCACAGGGCTCGAGGCGTGACACAAGCTTCAGATCGGACTGTAATCCGGAAGTGGGTCTCAGGGAAAGTCACACTCACCTGCTCATCTCTCCGTCATCTTCCTACCTTTTCCTCCACATACTTACTGCTTTTCAACACACGGGATGTTCCAACGTACTTTTTGAAGATGTGGCTGGTTGAGAGTTTGGGCCTAGGCCCGCAATCCCCGGACGTAACACCGCCGCTATGGATAACCTTGTTGCCCTCCATGCTGATTCCCAATGTTCGATGGCTAACACCACATTGTGTATGGAAGTATGAGCTATTCTTACTCTTCCTGGCTGCGAGGTACCAACTTGATTGTCTGCGCAACTGGTCTGAGCAAAGAGGCTTGATAATGCCTCCAAAGAGTGTTCTTCCCCATCTTCTTTGATACAATCTCGTGGTGAAATGAGCCAAGTACGAGGAGCAGAGTTCACGGGAAGAGCAACGACGATGAGCCGTCATGCCATTGTTCGCATCAACGCTGACGTGACCGTGACTCGCCTGGTGTACCTATCCAGTCGTGTTCGGAGAAACACTCCTAGATAAAGCCATGAGCCACTGATGATTATGTTCATCATACCCAACCCAGACCAGTATAAGAAAGTGTATGTCACCTCATGTGGCTCTTTCATACAACCATATTCAATCTCTAGACATTGCCACATTTACAAACATGGACTGGCTTGAGAAACGCAACGACGCCATTCAGGTGAACCCAAACACCCAGAACAACAAGCATGTCGATATTGCCATTACTGTCCGCGGCTCCGACTTTTACTTCGCCATCTGCGCAATCATGGGCTTCGTCGCTTTGGGCACGATTGCAGCGTCTGCTATGAAGCCTCGAACAGACCGTATCTTTTTCTACATTACGGCAGCTATCAACATGACTGCTTGTATCGCTTACTTTACCATGGGCTCGAACCTTGGCTGGACACCCATCGATGTTGAGTTTCAGAGAACGTGGCCCAAGGTCGCGGGCGTGAACCGTGAGATCTTTTACGCTCGCTATGTCGATTGGTGAGTTTTGTGTCTGATCCATACAGAATGACAGAAGCCTAATGTAGAGTCTAGGTTCGTTACTACGCCGCTGCTTCTGATGGATCTTCTCCTCACTGCTGGCTTACCCTGGCCTACCATTCTGTATACCATCTTCCTTGATGAAGTCATGATCGTTACTGGCCTTATTGGCGCTCTTGTCAAGAGTCGTTACAAGTGGGGTAAGCTATCCTTGCCTACCTTGTCCACATGACTACATACTGACCCTTCACGAACAGGCTTCTGGACCTTTGGTACCATCGCCATGTTCGGCATCTTCTGGAACCTCGCCGTCGAAGGTCGTAAACACGCCAAACACCTTGGTACAGATGTCTACCGCACCTACACCATCTGTGGATGTCTGACTCTCTTGATCTGGCTCTGCTACCCCATCTGTTGGGGTGTCTCTGAAGGCGCCAACATTATTCCTCCAGACTCTGAAGCCGTATTCTACGGAATCCTGGACTTCCTTGCCAAACCTGTGTTCTCCATTGCTCTGATTGTTGGGCATTGGAATATCAATCCTGGTCGTATGGGACTTAAGTTGAGGGACTATGATGAGGAGCCGAGTTACTTTGGCCCGAAGAATGGTGCTGAGGCTGCTAAGGAACGTGGTCATAATGGTAATGCTGTCGACGGAGTTGTCTAGGCTGGTCCTGGATGTGTTGCATGCTCTCCGTAGACACGATTGTCGTCGCTACGAGGATACACATTTGTCGAGATTGGAAGAGGTAGATGATGAAGCATGTCGGCGATTGGTGAAGAGGCGAAGTAATGACTTCTAATGATTGTAAACTCTGTAGCAAGCAATAGCTAATTCCAACCCAGTAAGACATAAGCCCTTATGTATGCAATGAATCACTTCTTTCCAATTGTCCTACAGAGATATGTTCCTTCCCCATGTGCAGAAGCCAGAGAAAATCGTCATGCCTCATGCCTAGAATACTGAGTCCCTGAGTACTTCATTGTTTCGAGCGAGAAGCATTGTCATCACACCCACCATTGCCATTTCCACCGTCAACATCTGCTCCAACTCTGTAAGCTCTGAACCGTAGGAATCTTCGGAGTTTGCGTCATGGTCCTCTCTGTTGATCTCTTCGTCTGCATCATCATGATCTCTGTCGTTGTTTTCATTGTGGTCGTGAGTATTCTTCTTCTTCTCACGAAGACGTGGGTTGGGAAAGTGACGGTCTTCATCTGCAAAGACATCTTCATCGGCCATCGAGGCGCGTGTGCTGAGCCATGGGACGGACTTTTTGCTGCTTGTAGGAGGGGCGACCAAGGAGGAAGAGTCGTTTTGTGCAGCTGTCTTGATGCGTTTGTTGATTGGGGTCGAGGTGTTGGCACAGAGTGGTTCAAAGAATACAGGTTCGCTTTCCAGGGGTCTTTTTGCTGTACTTTGACGTGATAGACCTTGTTGTTTCAAAGCAGTGGTTCCAGATACTGGTTTTCTTTCCACCCTTACAGCAAGTTGCTTGACCTCGTCCCTCCATACTTCAATCCTTGTCCTGTGAGTTTTCTGACCTTGCTTGGTGGTTTTTTCTTCTTCTTTGACTTTGTTTCGTTCTGCTAGAGCGGCTGCGAAGGAGGAGATTTTCTGGTCTTGTTCCAGAGCTCTTTGCTCGCGTCTCTCTGTAATATAGGCGAGACGTTCTTTGATATCTTCGATGCAATTTTGGGTCATTTTTGCGATTTTGAGGACGGGATCGTTTGCTTCTGCATCTGCACGGCTATGAAGGATTCGGGCTTTGGTTTGGTCGAGTTGTTCTTTTGTCATGGGGAGTTTCTTGAGTTCCTTTATCACGTCGGTTATCGCTGCTGAGGTTGTCATTTTCGGATGGGGTGGATTTAGGTCGTGTTGCTTCGCTTTGCTCAAGATCTGAGGTTTATAATGACTTTATTGCCGTTCCTTGAGATTCTTCAGGTGACAAGTGGAAGAAGCGACCAAACACGAGGAGAATGATCCAGGTTGATAAGCAAACAAGTAGGCGGATGAACTGGTTCCCCGGGTTTGCCGGAGTACAGTACCTGTGTCTAGCGGACGTAAGAACACTCGGAGCACGAGTCCGTGTCCGTATCTCAAGATTCCCAATCAACTATGATGCTGGGAGAACACACCACGAATGGGCACATGGACGTTTATGTATCTGAGGCCTACTGCCACGTTTATACTTCAGCCAAGGACGAAGGTGATGTGGTATCTACGTTATCAGAAGAGGAAAAAGGTTGAGCAATCGAAAGCACCTCGGCTCTTCTTCCTGCCGAAAACCCCGCGACGCACAATGCAGCATTTCTCAGCTTCATATTCAGTCAGCCCGAACCACATCTTTTATATTGGACCTGTGGCGCAGCGGTAGCGCGTGTGATTCCAGTCTTGTCGGGACATCCACAAGGTCATCCGTTCAAATCGGGTCAGGTTCATCAGAAATCATGAGGCGAAAGCCTTGTGAAATCACTTTTGCTTTTTGTCATGTCTCCAAGGGATGCACTGCTTTTTGCGCTCTCAAGTGTCTGACAGTTCTCGAAAATAACTTACCGACACACTCGAGTAACGTTCAGAAAGTGAAAACCGTGAATCGTTGTTGTGACTGTGCCAAACGGCAGCTTTGATATTTTGCAAAGGCTTCATCATCTTCCTTCTTCTGCCAGCGTGTACATCTCACTCCCGTCTCAGAGTTCAGGTTATAAAATTACACATTTCGATACTTGAGAGCTGAAGAAAAGCAGTGTAGCGTGCATTAAAATCGAGATTCTATTCGTCTGTATTCATCTAGTAGGGGGCAACGAAGGTTCAAAATTAAGAAGGGGTATGTTGTGAAGGAACCAAACCCAAATGGCCTTTCCTGCGAGGCCCAAGTATGTACAGTTTTAGAAGCAAAGGCGCTATAACTCCGGTAATGCAAGAATTTCATAGTCGTTCGAAAGCGAGAGTCTTTGAGGCAAAGGGAGACTTGATCGAGGCTTATGAGATACTGAAGGACTCTCCACAACCACATTGCTCGGCTGGAAATAGTGTTAGCACTTCTGTGTGAATGAACAGATTTGTAGATCAACCTACTGATGTTGGGGTTCTTGAAGATGAAACGCTCGTTGAGCTTGTCCTCCAGCCAGTCCATCTCTGAACCAATAATGCTGAACAAAGCCTTGGAGTCGATCAAAACCTTGACGCCATCTTGCTCAACAGTCTCGTCGAATGCTCCAGCCTTGTCCACGTATTCGAGGTGGTATGCCAATCCCGAGCAGCCTCTGTTACGCACGCCGACACGGACCAGCTTGGCCTCAGGTTGCTCGAGTAGCTCGCGCAGGTGTGATACAGCCGATGAGGATAATGTGATAGCGGCCTTGCGGGGACGCAGCTTGCTCTTTCTTTGGGGCTTGGTGGTAGCAGATGTGGTTGCTGATGATGACGTGTTTGCGGTCGAGGACTTTTGAGCTTCTTGCTCAGGGATGCTGATGGGTTGGTCGGCTGCAGGCGATGGCTTTGACTGGCGCGACGAGGTAGATGGGAGTGGAGGAAGGCCGGCAATAGAAGTCTCGGGTACACCAGCGTTGCGCGGCGAGGGCATGGGGTCCAATGTGTAGGGGCGGTAGGCAGTAGCGGTTTGCAAGTTTCGTCGCGAGGAGAAGCGTAGAGCAGGCTGTGATGTGCGGAAGGCAGGACGCAGACATTGGTGACATTGAAGACGAGGGGCACTGCCAGCGGCAAATCGGAACATGGTCGTCGACACGGACGATGTGGTGCGAGGTAGTGACATGGCCGCTCTGATTTGTGTGTGAGATCCGAGTCGGTGAGAGTGACGGTAGAGGAAGAAGTTGGGTGATTGGTGAGTCGTAGGTCAGAAGAGCGAGGTACTGTGTAAAGTCGAAGGGCGATGATTGTGTCTTTGTCATAGGCAAAGCTCGGGCTCGGGCAAAGCGGACTTTCGAGTATCTTGCCGCAGCCAATCACGCGCCTTCCTTTAGAAATCCAAATGCCAAGGTCCCGGACTATTCACCTGCCTTTCAATTATCACAACATGGGGAACAGAGAGATGCATTAAATACTATTATGGCTTTTTATTTGCTCTATTCGACTGCAATAAAGACAAGGTTATTAAGCCTGTCCTGAGGGGATTTGATAAGGTCCGTATCCCGGTCTTGGGAACTTGGGCGAACCATCAGCATTCCACGTGAATTGCTGCGTTCTAATCGTTCTCGCACTCCATCCGTTTGTGGGGTCTCTCATGCCATGGTACACAATCCAATCTTGGCTGCCATCAGGACTCTTGGTGAAACTGGCGTGACCCACTCCGAATGCTTCCTCCTTAGGGTTCTGGTAAAACACACAGCCTTGATTGTTCTTGCGCCAATCTGAAGGGTTCATCGGATCATCGCCAATAAGTTCCAATTGACCCAAGCAGTAGTTGCGGTTATCAGATCGAGCAGCACTGTAAATCACAAATTGCTGTCCAGTGGTAGGATTGGTGAGCTGTTGCGGCCCTTCGTTTGACGAAAGACGCTGGTTGAAGGGACGTCCATAAGGTGTCTTTTCCCAAGGGTTGTCGGGAGTGCTGATGATCTGACGCTCACTAAAGTTGCTTGCTACAGTCCAAGGGTCTGACATCTTGGTAATGCAAAGGTTGGCCGGCCATGCATCGTACTGGCGGTACCAACAACTGTAGATATGGTAAAGCCCCGAGTCATGCTGGAAGTAGGTACCATCAATGGCGAATTGATCATACGTATTGAGCTGAGACTTGAGAGTGTAGGTCGAGTTCCATGGGTCGGAGGAAGAGCCTTCCAGAACATACATGCGGTGGTAGACTGCAGGGCAATTGAAGTCACACCACATGTCAATCTCCGGCGAGGGCGTGTCGAAATTAGGGTCCGCAGTAAATATGACATACCAGGAGTTGTCGATTTGATGTAGTTCAGGTGCCCACAGATCGGTTGAGTAGTTCATGCCCGGAGGCGGGTTGAAGGCTAGCTTGACGTCGGCATTGTCCCAATCAGTCAAAGAAGAGCTTCGAAGCATAGTAATATTGGTATTAGTCGTATAGGTCCTGAATAGAGGTACAATTAGCATGGTGTGACTGGATTGGATGGTAGTAAAACCACATCCTTGCTGAACACGCTCCACTCTATAGGATTTCGTCCTGGACGGTATTTCAACAAAACACCCTCTTTGGACTTCTCATACGGACTGTACGCACTAAACGTGGGTTTTGTTCCTTTGATTTTGACTTACATGTAATAGTAGTCTCCATGACGAATGACCCATGGATCCGCGCCGACTTCGTTGAGGATGGGGTTGGTGTATGTAGATGCACTGGAACCAGAAGTACCATTGGTGAGATTCGAGGATTGGGCATAGACAAGAGAGGTCAAGAGGCTCAAGGAGGAGAGAACGGTTTGGAAAAACATGGTGCTTCTCGCGAGTTGGGAAAAAGAAGTGGTTGCATTGGACATGGCGAAGACGTTATATAAACCTACCTTTGCAGATCGACAAGAGGATGAGCAACCCACCAAGCTTTGAAGTCTTGGAGATGGAGTATTGGGAGCGATGTGCCGATGGAGAGCGACGGGGCGATGGCACTGTTGCACTGCAGACATCTTGACCTCCACCATCCCCGCCTTTTCTCACGCTCCCCGCAAGCCCAAGAGATGCAGAAGATCAGCCACGCGCTTTCGGCTCATTGTCTGCCGAATTTAGCCGCTGACTTTTGATCATCACGCCTCTACAACTGTCATTGCGACGACAAGACCAGAATGAACAACGATCAATTCAGAAAGCTGCTCAACACACCAGCGCGACAGAATGGCGCCAGCAACAGCCCACGGCCAAGCGCTGTGCCCTCGTCCCTTGGATCGAAACGCTCCTCTTTCATGCCCATGACACCACGCTCAGTGCGAGGTGCCTCTGGAAACGATTTCGCCCGCCAGGTTGCCGAGCGCAATGCCGCAAACCAGACTACAAAGAAGTTCAAAGGTTCTGCTGCTCCCAAAGGATCTCGACTAGGCTCTGGCTTCACCGATCGCACGCAGAACCGCTACGATGACGAGGCAGACGATCGTGCTACTCGCATCAAGGCTCTAGAAGAACAAGTTAAACTCGGACAACTGGACAATGCGACCTTTGAGGCGTTACGCGATCAAATCACAGGTGGTGGTATTGAAGCTACACAATTTGTCAAAGGCCTGGATCGCAGGTTGCTCGAACGCGTCAGAAAAGGCGAGGATGTGCTTGGAGAAGGCAAACCTGCGGACGAAGAAAACTTGGAAGACGAATTCGAACAGTTTGAAGAGAAGGAAGTTGCTCGTATCGAACGAGAGAAAGTCGCCAAGAAGGGAGAGATGGCTCCTCCCCCGCCTGTCGCCGGTGCAAAAAGATCTAGGGACCAGATCCTGGCTGAGCTGAAAGCACAACGAAAAGCACAGGCCGATGCGAGACTGGCTGCAAGACCAGAGCTAGGCAACAAATTCCGTGATGTCGGTTCGTCGCAGGCAAGTTCGCGTATGGAAGTGGATGCAAAAGGGCGTGAAGTCCTTATTACCACCGACGAGCACGGAAATGTCAAAAAGAAGGTCAGAAAAATACAGACGCCGGTTGAAGAGCCGAGTGCAACAGCTCAAACGCACAAGTTCCTCGATGAAGGCGTCACAGTACCGGCACCCAAGCCAGTGGAAAAGCCTGTAGAGGCACTCAAGGACGATTCGGACGACGATATCTTCGATGGTGTCGGTGATGACTACGATCCACTAGGTGGCATGGGTGATGACAACTCTTCCGACGATGAAGATGGAGAGGTACCTGAAAAGGTGTCCAAGCCAGCCACTGTTGCAGCACAACCAGAGTCAATCTCCGAAGCACAAGCAAAACCAGAGTCAAAAGAAACAACATCAATGCCACCACCTCCACCACCAACGCAACCCACAGCATCACGCAACTACTTCAAATCTACCACAACCACAACCGACGAAACAGCAGAACCCCAAGCACTCCAAAACCCCTTCAACGACGCAGCATTCCTCGCCGCTATCAAGAAAGCCGGCGCCCTCTCCAACATCTCTCTATCTCTCAACGCTTCCTCCACCGACCCTTCAGCGCCCGAATCAGCAGAAGCCAAAGAAGCACGTCTGCAGAAGCGAGCACAAATGCTTGCAGCCAGCGACCGCGATCTTGAAGACATGGATCTCGGCTTTGGGTCTTCGAGATTCGGAGACGAAGAAGAAGGGGAAGATGGACAGAGGATCAAATTGTCGACTTGGAAGGGTAATGGCGATGATGATGACGATGATGGTGATGAGGGAGGTAGCAAAGAGAAGAAAAAGAAGGGAAGGAGAAGAAAGGGAGATAAGAATAGTGCTGCAGATGTGTTGGGTGTGATGGAGAGGAGAAAGGAAGCTGGCAAGTAGACGTGAGCATGCAATTACCATATCGTTGAAGGCCACTGCGTTTCTTGGGCTTGCGCTTGCCTGTTTGGTGCCTGCCATCCGCGTGTCACATGCTCCTTCTGGCTGCACCTGCTCCCTCACAACCCAGCGTTTGCACTATTATACTACCTTGGTTTTATTTCCATCAACATCAGCGGCGGTGGTCTAGTGGTCAAGACGCTGCGTCAATGTGTCTTGCAAACACAAGCTCTTTCTCAGTCAACCATTGCTGTTGTTCCGGCGTAATGGAGCGCTGTAGGGAGACGCAGAGATCGTGGGTTCGAACCTCACTCGCCGCATTATTCTTTTCTTTTTGCGCGCCGCTATGTTATCGTGAATGTTGATTTGTTCTCGCAGAAACACGAGAGACGGATGAAATTTAGTTTTGAGTGGAAACAATGAACTTTTTGTTTGCAGAAATCTGATCTGCTTATGAACTATCTATCTGCAGTATACAAGTATCGTGGAGATCGTGACATAACATGATGGACAAAAGAAAGGATGCGAAGAGTAGCGAAAGAGTGGCTGTTTCTTTTGATGCAAGTCGTTTGTGCAGATATACTGGCCAGCAGTGGCATGAGGTCGTGGGTAGAGTGTGAGGAATCATCTTTCTCCAAATTGGGTGATGGAGCTACACTCGAGAGAAGAGTGACAGTCTTCAGACCTTGGTCTGCAGAGTGAGCTGTATGACTCAAACTCCGAACCGCTCTGAATGGAGTGACTGTCGTATAATGGCGTTGATTTCTGTCGGTTTGTGGTTGCCGATACGGCGAAAGCGTGTTGCTTGCATTTTGGTGTGATACCATATCGAAGGCTTGGTGTTGATGCGATGGTGGCAGATGAGTTCCGCTGATTGAAGTGTGTTGTGACAGTAGCGATGATCCCAGATCAAGGCCACGCTCCCAGATTGCCGTTCAGGCCATTCACACGAGGCTTGACCTCGACTTTAGTATCCACCCCATCATGCTCGCCCCAAGTGAAAGGAGCTTCCTCCCAAGGTCTGGCCGTCGAATCATAAAGATCAAACCAGTTGAGAAGTTCAGGAACCTTCCAGATGGCCAGATGTGAAAGGCCAACCACACTACCGCCAATTACAGCAAAGTCTGTGCAGGTTTCCCATGACTCTACTGGCATTGTGAGACCGCAGAATGCATAGCCGAGCAGTGTTGTTGAGGAACCGAAGAGAATTGATAGAGTTGAGCTGGTGAGATCGGCAAGAGTGCCTTCCAACTTGGCGAGACATGATGATGATGGAAGAGGGTCGTAAGCGGTGCCGTTGTATGGAAATGATACCGTGGCGTTGAGGTGCGGTAGTTGGAAGTTTCTAGGTGTTGGTGCTGCACTTGCCTGTAGTGCGAGCACGGCAGGGAGTAGCAGGGTTGTGGACTTCATGTTGAGAGTTGATGCAGATGATACACGTAGGGGACTGAGGGCAAAGAATACACCAAGTGGGAGAGGAAGCAGATATAAGAACGAGACAACAAGAGATCTTCAATTCAACTTATTCTTACATTTCCACCCTAAGCACCTGTCAAGATCGTGGTGAGGGCATCGTGGAGCGCCTAACACAACAGCCATTCCTACTCAGTGCTCGAAACAGCGAGGTCTCATGCTCAAGGCCGTTTCGAGGCAGATGGCTGCTTGACAGCATCCAGAGTGGAAGGCCGAAACAGCGACTCGGGGAAATAAAAGACGTCGCTCGAGATTGCACAGACGCGCTAAGGAGACAAGTCATGGGTCGGTGGCCTGTCCCGGCAGATCATCTTCCCGGACAGGTCTTCCTGCATGCTTCGAACTCTTCGCCGGCGACGACGGCGCTCATAGCTCTCTCCGCTTCGATGCACACCATAACTCAACGCATCTGTCTGCCGTGTCCACTATCATGAGATGCGAATTTCGGACTCGACACGTCGAGATTCGTAGATTGAATCTCACACTAGAGTGATGACACGCAGCAAACTGACTCGCAGTATATACTGGAGTGACGTGTAGACTGAGCGGTCAGAGACTGAGACCTGTTGTATCAGGCCCACTAGAAATAGGCCTCCATTAGAAACTCGGAATCAGGGAGCTGAAGAAGAAAGTTCTTGAGGTCGATGCACATTGTGGAAGCTTGTCTGAAACTTGTTCCCCCAGATTGTTCACTTCCTTCGTGTTTCAGGCTTCCAGTGCTGAGATTTGTCAATGCTCGCTCTCAACTTGTCAAATGACGAGGCAGGGACCGGCACCGTCATGTAAAGCAGGCGAAGGAAAGCAGCCAAGGTACGGTTGATGACTTGTCTTTCCACGGTGTATGCACAAAGAAGAGAAAGGTAACTAAAAGGTATATTGCAATGCAAAAAGCCAATAAAGAGTGTGTGGTTCCAGAGGCTTCTTTGGCGTCTTTTGTGGACCAGTTGTAGCAGAGAACAAAATGACAACGCCAGACCCAGCTATTTACGCCAATCGATCGTTTCTCAGGGCAATGAATGAGCAGAGATCAACCCAATATCGAAGCAAAGGAGTAATTCCCAGATAACAAAACCAACCATCCCAGATATTTCTTCCCCGGACCCAAAGGTCATTCCCTAATCCTGCCATCATATCGTCCGTAAAGTTTTCCTTTCTGAATGTTGTTCGAACCTTCATCATTAGCCTCCTAGCTTCTTGAGTGCTTCGTCGACAGAGTATTGATTGAAAAGATAGTCAATGCCCTCTTGAGAATGCGTGGCATGATAGTCGTCGATAGGAACCTGTTCCTTTGTACCCGACAATTTTTTGAAGGCGGCGTCCACATACTCTGATGGCACTGTAACACCAGATTCCGAACACTTGGCTTTGGCACGAAGCTCGGCGCAGAGGTTGTCGAGATCAAACTTGCCCTCCTTGAAGTCCTGGTTGGATTGTAGTTGCGACCTTGGATTGGTGTTAGTGTTGGTATAAGTAGTGTTGTTTGAGGGATCCACGCACCAAATCGTGTTGCAGTTGAGCATCTGTTCGGCCGACTTCAAACTCATCTCGTTGATACTCTGCTGGCTTTGCTGAGCAGGGACCTGTTTAGGTAGGTAGATGTCATCGTCATCACCACCCTCACGACACTTTTCAACCTTTGCCAACAAGTTTGCGCTTGCTGAAGTCTGTTGAGGAACCTTAGGGGAAGAGAAGTCGTTCATTGCGAACGGTGTGTTCAGGTCGTAAGGGAAGGCGGCCTCGAAGAAACCGCTGTTGAAGTCGCCATCACCAACAACGGCGTCCTGACTCTCACGGTAATCGCCGAAGAGGACAGGGTCAAACTGACCACCGTTCTGTGTAGCAAGCCAATCGAAGCCAGGGGTCGAGGCATTGGTGATTGCGCTGTTCTGAGCAGATTCTAAAACCATGTTAGTTATGAATAACCATATAGCAATCTCTCCTAGCTTACTTTGGTTGTTGTTAGGATTGGCAGGCTTGAACGAGTATATGTCGTTGAAGTCGTTGACGCCCGACTTGTTGATGTCGGATGGAGGAGAGTTTGCAGATTCGGGAGAGGTTCCGCAAGAAGAGGTGTTGCAGTGAGTTAGTGCGGGGACCGAGGGCGACTGGTTGGAATTCGTGCCAGAAGCAGAAGCGGAACCGCTGTTGAATCTGAAGACTCTTGAGATGCCACTAGTACTGTCGGTACCATTGTCGGCGTATTGAGCGAAGGCTTGGCCGTCGTTGTTAGTGTTGTTCTGCATGAGGAAGTCGTTGTTGAGGTTTCCAAGAGCAGATGGGCTGAAGAGATCGGCGTAAGTGGTGCCAATGGCCGAGACTTGAGCAAGAGGGCTGTTGGTTCCCTTGTTCATGCTACCGCTTCTGGAGTTGTTGCTCGAGCTCATCTGGTGGTTGCTGACTTGAGTTCCAGGGCTTGGGTTTCTACCCATGCTGTTCGATCTTGGCAGAGTGGCATTGGGGCCAGCAGACGGGCTGACAGTCTTCTCGCGGTTGGATTGGATGTTGTTTCCAAATAGTTGGTTGCCAGGGAGGGCACCGAACTTGGGGAAGTCGAACTGGAAGTCTGTTTGAGAGTTGCTGTTGCTTCTTGACCCAGTACGGGAGGCCGAAGGGGGTGAGTGGGCGGCAATGCCTCCACTGCCATATGACATTCTCTTCTTGTACTCGCCAAGCTCGGTCTGCAGACGTTGAACCTGTGCACGGAGGATGCCATTCTCATGTTTATCCTGTTCCTGAGCTTTGCTGAGAGCGTCTACCTTGGTCTCGAGGTCTTTCAGGTGCTTCTCTTTGCGCTCCCTGAAAGCACGTTGGGCAGCTCTGTTCTGAGCCTTGCGTTTCTTTTGCACACGTCAGCCCCATGGCATTGGAGCAGCACACGATAGATGACTTACAGTAGTGGGCTCCGAGGTCAAAGGTTTTCTGCCAGGCTTCTTGGCCTCCTTGGGTTCACCCTCTCTTCTTTTGGCGTCGACTTCATCCTCTGGCGAATCATCTTCCGGGCTCTTACGCTTGTCGGGCTTGTCACCATCGGTCGAGTCGGACTTGTTACTAGCGTTGCTACCCATGTTTTCGAACATGTGTTGACCACCCAGATCGGAAGCGTCGAAGTCGAAGCTAGTGTCTCCATCCAGATATTCAAGATAAGGGCTGGTGTCTTCAAAATCGATGGAATCCATGTCGACGGAAGGCTTTATTTTGTCGCGATTGGCGGAGGGGTTGTTTGAAGCCAATGCGGCAAGGAGGAGTTCTTGTTGTGCGTTGGAGAGGTATGGGTTGAAGGGCTGGTTGGTGGTCGTCTGCCCCGCCATTTCTGACACAGTCGTACGATTGATACCAGAGCGGAGAGGACGGTCGAATACGATTGATATCGATCAAACTTGTTTGGCGCAAATGCGATTGTGGTCGGTCGAGCAGAAAGAGACAAAGACAACCAGATCTTGTTGAAGACGAGCGGAGGCTGCGGGTTTGGCCAGTCCAGCGGCCAGGCAAAGACGCTTTGAGTTTGGGATGATGCAGCTATGAATCCAGGGCGATGTGGGGCCTTTGGTCGTCCAGAATTGCGCAGAGGATGTGTCTGGCGTCGAATTGTTTGCAGGAAAAGATGTGAATGTCGGATCGCAAGATCAGAGTCAGCAGTAAGCGTTGAGGGGCAGAGACTAGGCAGGAGAGCAAAATGGACACCGCAGGCAGACAGCGCCCTCGTCAGTTGCCCCGGCTCTTACCGCCGTAAGACCCATGAGCGCTTTGCTTAGAAATCCGATGTCCTTGCCCAGACTCGCCCAAAACTCTCCGCCCTGCGACACCCGCTCCACTACATATCTCATCGACCTCCACGCTGCTTATGTCTACTGTGCTCTCGCCATATTCAAAAGACTTGTGTCACTTTGACACCCTCTCATTCACCACTTTCTTTTGGTCGCATGGCTGCTCGGACGCACTTTCCTCCATTTCATGCATGCACGTGTGCGCTAGTGTCTTCCACGGCCTTCTACTCCGCATCGCTCGGATTCCGCTCTTGGAGTCTTGGACAACTTGCCCTAGCCGTCCGTATTTTTGTTTTTTCTGTTCTCTTTTTTCCCCCTCCCTTTTTGCCTGATCTCGATGCCTTGCTCCCTCCCACTGATTCTGTCGCGACCCTGTCCTTACTATTGTTCCTATGTACCTTTCACAAAGCAATACAATACAGAACCCGAGTGTCTCGGACTCTTCTCAGACTATCGAAACCAAAGTCTTCTCTGCCTGAAGACTGGGCCGACCCATCATCGCGTAGAGGAGAACGTAATGGGCTTTATTCGTGCCTTAGCTGCAATACAGCACCTGACTGCTTCGGGAAAACTCCAGGTGGCAGGTACATGATCCAACGTGAGACTGACCAGTCAATTACTCACATGTGTCGCATGATGGACTTCTGTGCCTCCTTCACCATACGGAGCGCAGAACCCTTCCTCGTTTAACAAGGATAACCTACCTGAGTCACAGTGACAGACGCACGAGAAGACGAGCATCCTGTATTCTGCGCGTCTCGGACCACCGGCATTCTCGTTTTCTGCTCCAGAATTCTGTTATTCCGACTTCGCTCAGGCGCAATTTCTCACAGAGTAAGGGACGGCGACAGTGGTATGCTAAGTTTGATGACTTGAAAACACGAGGCAAATGGTGACCCCTGCGATGTTTCTCCAAGCTTCAGCCTGTGGTTGACACGAAGGCCCGAGTCGCGTTTGTCCAGTCGGAGCCACCGCTTGTTCCCCGCATCGACGATGTTTGGCCAGCTTTGGTTAAACGTTTCTGGACCCTTGAACTTTCCGTCTCGGTGGCCTACAGGGCTATCTTTCTTATCTCCGCGTTCGAATAGCGAGCTTAGGACTATCGGTGATGCGCCGCCACCAGCAAGGAGGCACTACCTGATGCGGAACTCGTCGGCCCTAGCCATGCTTATCGGGCGTCGTTTGTATCACATTCAGGCATGTACCATAACTTTCAGGCATGCATCCGAGACGACCTTCGGCTTGGTTGACCGCACACCAGCTGACGAAGCTGATCACTACGCATAACCCCTCTATTCCGGACCGCGCGTTTGGATTATCACCGTCTGGATCATCGGCCGGCCCATGACTCCCTTCTGTTTGCCTAGATAACGATGGCTAATTGGCGCAAGGAATAAGCACCCTTTGACCCCGTGGTCCCTGCCAAGGGCGTCTTCGGTCATTGAGGGGAAGTATTTTAATGCGACCGTGTGACCAGCACGATGCATTGCATGTCCTTTTGTTCCCTCAGCTCCTTCATGCCCAAATGTTAGCCAATATGACTGCTGCTCAAGTAGCAGATAACTTTGAAGATGAGGGTGCGAGATACAAACGCCAGAGAATGTCCTCTCCCTCACCAGCACCTACCGTTGTGTCGGACCCGTTCGATACCGTCACTGGCACGAAAGCGGAACTACTGCCTACCATCGACGAATATCCTATTCATACACAACAACAGTGTCGCATCTTTCAACTTCCCTTCGAGCTTCGCGAAATGATCTACGGCATGGCCTGCGTCAACGATGGCGTAGCAGCAGTCATGGGCAAGAGTACAAGTCGTCATGCAAGTCAGGATTCGGCCAAGGAGCCAGCATTTCTGCGAAGCTGCCGGCTAGCGCGCTTTGAAGGACAACCCATCTTCTACCAGAAGAACGACTTCGTGGTCAGACGCCGCGACTCGCTCAACTTCCATCCTCGGCCGATTGTTGATGCACCAATCGCGTACCCTTACAACTCTTTCAACACTGGAGTTCCCAGATGGCTGGACAACATGAGCAGCGAAAGAATTGCAAAGATCAGAACAGTGGTGCTTGTGCAGATTGCACGCGGGGTGTACAAAGATGCATACAACGAATGGCATCGCGACGCGAGTGCTTGCTTCCGTCTGCGGTACTCTTCGAAACAAGACAGCGGCTATGTGATCGAATACATACGTGTCGACACGAGTGGACGGTCAGACAAGTATGCCGAGAGACTCGGAGAGGCACTCGAGATGAGAATGAGCAAGTTGGTGAAGGAGATGGGCATCAAGCAGTGGAACAGGCAGTCGATCTGGGATATGGCGTATCTTTTGTAAAGGTTCTCAGGCGGGTTCCTGGGAGTTTGAGTAATGGCATGGCGTTGGGCATTAGGGTTGGCAGGTATCAAACAAATTGGCATGGTATACCGGCATTGGGGTGGGACAGGAGCACGGTGGCTGGGCTGGGCTGGGCTGGCGTTAAGGTTGTGTATTCTAGGCAAGTCAGCAGCATACTCAATAGATGCAAATATAATATATGATTCAAAAACAATGTTTCGAGAATATGTGATGTCTTCGTGGTGGAGCGAAGAGCAGAGAGAGCAGAAGGTGACAGGTTTGCAGAAGGCATTGCGGGAAGCATAACCGAGAGGCCCGTGCGCACGGTCGTCATTGCCGCTCCACCTTTTGCGCCGCTCGTCCATCGACCGTGACAAACTTGTAACTTGATCAAAGTGAAGCGCATTGCGACGAGTGAAAGTGCTGTTGAAAGTCATATATCGCCGAGCCCAAAGAAAGATACAAGGCAGATTGGTACCACCCCTCAACGACCAACGAACAGAACTCTACTGAACTCACGATGAGTCTCACCCAGCTCCAGTCCGAACGCGCCGACTATGAGCGCAATGTAAGTCGTGCATGCTGGTATATATTCATGGACTGTTCTAATTCGTGTCGGTAGCTTGTCGAAGTCGAGCAGATGCTCGCCGAGGTGCCCGATCTGGAAGATGCCCTCGCCATGAAAGCAGAGATTGTCGGCCTGCTCCAAGACGTCGACAGCAGAATCGCCGCCCTCGACCCAGAACCTTCCGCCACCAAGTCAGAAGCAGCCTCATCCAGCGAGAAGTGGAGCAAGGAGAATCACCCAGCATATCGCAAGCAGCCGTCGACCGCTGCACCGGTGGTTGAAGAGAAGAAAGCACCTGTTTCGTTCAAAGTCAACGACACCGTACTGGCAAAATACGCAGGCGACAAGCAATTCTACGAAGCCCGCATCATTTCCGTCACAGGCTCTTCAGCCGCCCCCATCTACACCGTCAACTTCAAGGGCTACACAGGCTCGGAAACATTGCGTCAAGAACATCTGCGCCCTCTTCCCGCAGCCGCTTCCTCGACTTCTCAGAAGCGCAAGGCTGATGGCTCTCCTGCAGTCTCCGTTCCTTCCACCCCTACAGTCAGCACTCCCATTCCTGGTGTCATCTCTGCCGAGGCCAACATCAACCCTGCACTAGCAAGCGCCGCAAAGAAGGATCAGATCAAACCCCTCGACGGCGACAGAAAGCCTCCGAAGAAGGTGAAGACGTCCAAGGCACTTGAGAGCAGTAAGAGCAACTGGAAGTCCTGGCAATCAAAAGCCTCCACTGGTAAAGCTGCAAAGGTTGTGCAGAAGGAGAGCATGTTCCGCACTGGTGAAGCTCCTTCTGCTAGAGGTATGTTTAATCTACATCTTGTCATTTGACCGTCTGCTAACATTTGTACAGTGGGCTTTACTGGCTCTGGTCAAACCATGCGTAAGGATGCTGAGCGCACCCGTCACAACTACACTCTTGACTGAGCATGCACTGTGTTTCGCCATGTCTTCAAACCAATATTTCAGCCTTGCACTCCTCGCCAGCTTCCCAGAGGTAAGACTAGACCCACTGCGGCCAGCCTAGAGGCATATTATTCTTCGTCTCGTATTCATCATTGCTTGTTGTCGTCGGCGTTCTTTGGCGCGATTGGAGAGCGATAGAAGCTCTCAAACTAGCAGAGCATAAGCAGATACGAAGTCAACGTTAAGGAGGAAGGAAGTGAACCAGAACCCGACATATTCACGTGGTGTACCATCAACGTTATCATAAAAGATACTCCTACAACTATCCACGTGTGTTATGCTTTCGGCTGTTGAATATGGGTCTTCTTGATCGCCTTCCATGCCCGCTTCTGCCGAACGATACGACGTCCGAGATTGATTGCGGGTCCGAGGCTTCGATGCTGCAATGGTTAAATATCGTGAATGAATGGTATGCGGGCACGTGGGGCTTGTGATTGGACCGCGGCAACTTCGAAGCACTCCACACTCCCACCCTCTTTCCCCATCTCGACATCGCCGGAAGATTTCGTGAACACACCACGACGTGGGACGGCAAGAGGTGGACACGCGAGCACTGCGTGTCTCCTGAACATCATGTCATTCGCTATGCTCATTGAATTGCTCAAAGCCATCTTCTTCCATCCCCTTTTCCAGACACAATGGCAAGGTATATCTAGCATCACCGGCCCCGACAGATTCACAGGTAGGTGATATTCGTCTTCCTGTCACATAAGCCGATATGGTGTACATATCTATCTCTCTGGCTTCTGCCGCCATTTCATTACTTGCACTGAGCGATGCCAAAGCCATCAGCACAAGCTCCAGCACTTCGGACCCGATTGCTTCTTTGACGGGCTCTTCGGTCCAACCTACCACCACTAGCCCTACCTGCCCTAAGGCCGACAACAACATCTTCATCGCCAAGAGTGGTGCCACTTTCATTATTGAATGTGGTATTGACTATGCAGGTGGCGACTTGAAGTCTGTCAACATTGCCAGCAACAGAATCGCCGACTGCATCAATGCATGCGATGCTACTGAAGGATGCATTGATATCAGCATGTCTGGTACTGCTTGTTATATGAAGCAGAAGCTCAATAAGCCTCTTGCCAATAAGGGTATCAGAGGTGCACGCAAGATCAAGGATGCTCCTCTTAGCTCGTCTAGCAGTACTTCGTCGAGCACTTCGTTCAGCACTTCTTTCAGCACTTCCCACAGCACCTCTCATAGCACTTCCTACAGTGTAACCGTGGCTCCTACCTATTCTGAGCCCACTGCCTCGACAGCACCAGTCACTGCTTCTCTCCCTACTGTCAACCAAGGCAAGGAGTACATCAACTACACCAATGTTGCTGGCTACTTTCTCCAGGATCTCGACAGCACGGTCCCCAGCACTTTTGACTACGTAAGTTCTGCTAGAAGGCAGACATAGACTTTCTTTCCTTGCTGACTATACCACGGACTGCAACCAACTTCGGTCTCATTAACCAGACTTACTCGACCGACTCGAGCTCCTCCGCTCAGCTCACACAATGGCAGCGCTTCAACGCACTACTCAAGCACCTCAACAGCGACGCTTCCTCGAACGTTGCTTACAAACTCCTCTTCATCGGCCGCCACGGCGAAGGCTACCACAACGCAGCCCAAACCTACTACGGCACTCCCGCCTGGAACTGCTACTGGAGCCAACAAACCGGCAACAGCACCAACAGCTGGCAAGACGCCGACCTAACCCCCAACGGCATTGCTCAAGCCCTCGTCGCGCACACCTTCTGGTCCCACGAAATCTCCGCTCAGAAGATTCAAGTTCCTGAGTCTTTCTACGTGTCTCCCTTGACCCGCTGTCTGAAGACTGCAAACTTGACATTCAGCAATTTGGGTCTGAATAACTTTGTGCCTACGGTTAAGGAGTATATCAGAGAGGGAATCAGCACGCATACTTGCGATCACCGTGGCAATGCAACTTACATCAAATCCCTCTTTCCTTCTTGGAAAATCGAACCTACCTTTACAGAAGTCGACTCACTCTGGAACGGCATCACCGAAGAATCCTCCTCAGCCCAAGATTACCGCTCTAAAATCGCTTTGGATCAAATATTTTCCTCAGACGATGCAGAGGTAATCTCCATCACCACTCATTCGGGAGAAACTAGTAGTTTGTTGAGGGTGCTGGGGCATAGAAGTTTCAGTCTTGTTACTGGTGCTGTTATTCCTGTGTTGGTGAGGGCTGAAAAGATCAAGGTGATGGAGGGAGCGACTACGACGACAATTCCCTGGGATGCGGGAGCTTGGTGTACTAATGGTCCTCCTTTGGCTAGTAATACTGCTTGTGTGTGTAGTGATGGGGTTGCTCCTGTTGCTACTACGGCTTCTGCTCGTTGAGCGGGGGCCAGTTTTGCAGACTTAGTATGTGGATTTCTTGTTTTTAGAAAAGTTTATCTTCGACGCTTAGACTGCAATATCATCAGTTTGTTCTTTTCAGTCCTCTTCTCGTGTTTCGATAGAATGAGAAAGGGTCTTTTGCTCGACTGTAATTCTCATTTGCACTTTATATACGCTACCAAGCTTCTCATTGACAACCGTAACTCCACCGCTATGCAACAATCTTCTGACTTATTCCTCCCTGCCTTACGATGACCAAATCTCCTTGACTTCACCCCTCTTAGCCCAACAATCATACTCGATCCAAGCAACCCGTCTACCTCTTCCCTCATCCCTGCACAGTCGTCCAGGGTTCAATACATGACACCCCTCAAACGTGACCGCAAACGCCGGCGCCTCAGCATCAGCCAAGACCAAGGTATGCGGTAGAGGGTACAAACTCATCGCACTGCCTTGATCCCAGAGCACTGGACGTGTAGACAGTGGGAAGGGAGAAAGATGTGATTGTGGGAGTAGGGATAGAACGAGTTTACGTGCGATTTGTGTGGGTGTAGGGATTTCTCCAGCAGTCGAGTCAAGCATGTCGTCGTCTCCGTCTTCTGCTGTGGTGGCTTTGCCAAAGGTTATTGCATTGCGGCGTAGACGGCTGGAGATGTCGTCGCGGAAGACTGTGATTTCGTGGGCAGGGCCAAAGATTGATACTCGTGCTGGATTGGATGTCCAGATTGGTTCAACTGGTAAACTGTTGTCGTCTGATCTTGGAAGTGGTGCTTCTGGTTTGGCAGTGGCGAAAGCACGCTTGACGCGACTGGTGAAGAGACCTGGAATGGGTAGGCGTGGAACAGGATTGCTGGCTCCGGCACTGAAGGCAGAGGCCCACGGATCATTATCGCCAGGAACAAAGATCCAAGTCGCTGTTCGTAGGAGCGTAGGGAAATCTGAGAGGACGGTGGCGAGATCGTTGAAGTACTCTTTGTACTCGATGCTGCCACCACTACCACCACCAGCCATAACAGGATGACTGACAAAGTTGCCCAGGAGCATAAAACAGAGAGGCGTCAGTTCGTCCTCTGCAGCATAGACACGCAGGACAGCACGTAGAGCCTCCAGTGATGATGGATCATCGAGGTTGACTTCACCTAGGATGACCATTTTACGTTGCTGAGAGGCCTGCTCTTCTGTAGGCGCGAGGAGGCGTTTCTCTAGCTTGCGCATCTTTGCTCCCATAACTTTCTCACTGCCCAAGCCGAGGAAGTCGGTCCAGCCGAAACCACCTCCAAGACCGACATCTGGTTGTTGCTTGGACGAGTCGGCGATGCCCAGTGTCGCGCTACGTTTCTCAGATGGTGGACCACCGATGCTGAAGCCGATAAACTTTCCTCCAATGAAACCACCGACACCAGTGGCCACACCCAGACCACTGGCACCGGCTCCTGAGTATTCTTCCTCATATACACCTTCAATCAAGACTACCATGCCAGGGCAAAACCATGATGAGTCGAGGCCCTGTAAAGGTTTTGCATGCTGCAGATCCAGAGTGATACTTCCGGTCAGGTCATTCAATGCCAGGGTACCAGTAGGAGTAATGACCAGCATGCCGAGCAGGACATGGTTACTAGCATTTCTACCCAAGAGGTTTGCAATAGGGGTAATCTTGTAGAATTGCTGTATCGAAGTCGAGTCTTGACGTTTGAGAGAACGAGTATTGGCGACTGAGGGAGCCTGGAAAGCTTCGTTTCGCATTAGACGTTGGTGGATGAGGTTGAACCGATCGCGGAAGAGTTGAGTCCTATGAGCTGGTGAAGGAAGCAGGGTAGATTTGGTGATGATCTTCTCGAAATGCTTCTTGTGGACATTGTAGCTCAGTCTGGGCTGGTCGTTGGCGCTGACAACCTTGATCCATGCTCGAGGATCTTGATTGTCTGCATCATCATCTTCCCCGAGATCTTGTGATTGGAAGGAGACTTCAGCCAGACTGGATCGTCTCGACAAGTCCTGACTCTCGCCAGCAAAGGCAAAACTGCTTTGTCTGGACAAATTGGATTTTGTTTGAGCAATCTTGCCACCAGTCATCAGACTCCCGATTGTTTTCAAGATGTTGTTGAGTAAGGAGCCATCATTGACAATCAGGCTGCCGCCACTCTTCTTCCAGGCCTTTGCGACTTCCTCGAGGACGCCTTCTGCTGTTCCTCGTTCACGCCATGCCGAACCGCAGTGTTTGCCGATGAAAGTGGCTAATGATTGTAGAGCGGGAGAGCTGAGGGTGAGATTGTGCTTTTTGGTAAATGTTCGGAATGCCAAAGGTCGTAGACTGGCTGGTGGGAGGAGGATTGGTAAGATAGTAGGAATCGACGGCTTGAATGCCGGTGGAGGAATCGCAGGCCGTTTGTCGCGAGGATTTATGGGGTGAACAGGTGTTCCAAAGGCGGGACTCGACGAAGGAATAGCATTCTCCTGCAGACGAAAGGCAGCTGCCATTTTGAGAGTGGTTATTCTCTTGTTTGGTTGACCGAGTTGGTGGTTGACGCGACTTCCTAAAGTGGTCCGCGAACGAGACGCGGCAGGCGCGCGTGCTTCGCCAGTCACTTTTCATGTGATTGGCCGAGCAACCTGCCTAAACATTGTCTAACTTTACAATTATTTGCTGATTCTTCACATCATCTACTGACTCTATCGCATACATCTCATCAACTCGTCGCATAACACATCATCATGTCGATACCCGAACAACAGCAGCCGCTCGACACCGTCGCCGAAGACCAAACTCCTCAGATCGAGAACAGAGAAGAAGCACAAGCAAACCTCGCCAGACTACAAGCCGCCGCCACCAAGGAATACTCGCTCAAAAACTATGCTGCCGCCTCAGAGTTCTACTCGCAAGCCTCAGAGCTGCAGGAGCTTCTGAACGGAGAAATGTCTCTAGACAACGCCGATCTGCTCTACCAATACGGCCGCTGTCTGTACCACCTAGCTGTCAGCAAGAGCGATGTGCTGGGCAACAAGGTCGCCGGCAGCGGAGAGCCTCAGAAGAAGAAGCGCAAGACAAAGTCCTCCGCCGGAGCATCCGATGCCCTCAAGGACGGTGACCAGAAGATGGCTGAGGAGGTCGTCGAGGCTGTCGTAGACGAGAAGGATGGAACCGCTACAAAGAACGACACAGCAAACAAGCCCTTCTTCCAGATCACTGGCGATGAGAATTGGACAGACAGCGAGGACGAAGGCGACGATGCAGAAGACGACGGAGAGGAAGAGGAAGAAGACGACGACTTTGCCATCGCATACGAAATTCTCGACATCGCACGCGTACTCCTTACTCGTAAGCTCGACACGATACCTCAACACCTTGATGGCAAGGGCAAGGGAAAGGCGACACTGGTCGAGAACCCCGAGGCACGAACAGTCATGGACCGCCTGGCCGACACACACGACCTCCAGGCCGAACTCTCCATGGAGAACGAGAACTTCCCCGAAGCCGTCGCAGAAGGTCGTTCAGCACTCGAGCTGAAGCAGAAGCTGTATCCCCTAGAGTCTAGCCTTCTCGCAGAAGCACACTTCAAGCTAGCACTCGCCATGGAATTCGCTTCGGTCACTACAACAAACGCAGAAGCAGTGGAACAAGGCGCCCCAAAGGAGGAGACCGTCGACGAAGACCTGCGTAAGGAAGCAGTCACACACATGGAATCAGCCATCGAGTCCTGCCGTCTACGAGTCGAGAAGGAGGAATCTACCCTCTCATCCCACCCAGCCGACAAGCAAGAAGCAAAGAAGAAGGAAATCAAGGATGTCAAGGAAATGATGTCTGAAATGGAGCAGCGCCTCATCGACCTTAAGACCCCCGTGGCAGCCGCCGAGAATCCTCTTCGTGGTATCCTAGGCGGCATGTTAGGCGAAACTCCTACCGATCAGAAACAGCGTATCGCCGAAGCAACAGCAAACGCCAACGACCTCAGCGGCCTGACCAAGAAAAAGAAGAAGGTAGTCGCCCCTGCCGCTGCTGCTGCTGCTGGTCCGGCAAGCAAGAGAAAGCTGGACGATGAGGAGAACCAGGAAGCATCAAGCAAGAAGGCCAAAGTTGAGGATGAGGTTACCAAGGAGCAGGCTTAGAGAGCTCTTCACAGGTGGTTATGTTGAGTCCAGAATCAAGGACTTGACTATCACTATAATGATTAATCAAACATACAAGAGCCTTTTCTTGTGCTAAAAAATGTCACGGGATTTGTGATTGCTTCTTCTCATAGTGAATGTAGTGAGATTGCACGCTAAAAGGATGCACAAGATCTTTTTGGATGAGAAATCATATCCAGAGAAAGTTTACACATCACATCTCAATGTAGGAATAACTCCCAGTTGGACAACTTCATGCATTCCCATGATAGCAAAGGTTTTACGCTGTTCGGTACACGGTAGAACGATTGTTGACTTTAGATTGCGTGTAGTCTGTGTACGGGCATCAGGCACAAGCTTGCGCGAACATATATTTCGATGGAATCAAATATAGAGACTCGGTGACTCACCACAGCTCTCACGCATACAAAAGATTGGTAACTATAACCTCTACCAAGTTATAAAGAATGTATTTGGCATGATACAGCCCATGTGGTCGTCGATATAAGCTCGGGAAACCATGTCAGCAGGGCGACCCTGTACTATCGTCTTGATACTCAAAAGTATGTCACACATATTCACGAGATTCAAAGTTTATGTAACGTCCGCCAGGGTGTTCTAAGCCATGAGGGGATATGAACCGACTAACCTATTGCGGTAACTCGGCGGATCTTCGCCGCTTCTTCCGTGCCAACCACCGCAGACTATAGTGCTATAGAAGTCGCTATCTCGGAGCGATATATATTACACACTACCACTACTACTACTACTACCACTATAATCTATCGCTATAAAACTATACTTCTATCTATAGTACCTTATAAGTATAAGTTACTAGATATAGCAGTAGCTAATATATATATATATATTAACCGGAAGTCTATAATAGAGTCCTTTCCTTCTTAATAAGCCCTAGAGATATATCTCTAGAGAGGACTACCTTAAATAAGTAAGAATAATAGTATAGCTATATTAATAAGTAGTCTTATTTATATAGTAGACTCTTAAAGTAAAGGTAAGCTAGATCTTATAGTAGTATAGTATATCTATCTATAGTAGTTACTATTAGTTATTACTACCTAGTTACTACTATAGTTATATATATAAGTCTAATACCTATTATCTAACCCTATATACTATATATATAGCATATAGTATATAGTAAGTATAAGCGATATTCGACTTAGTTTCCTTTTCTAACCCTAGTATATAAGAGTATAAGACTATATCTTCTATAGGTATTTATTATAATTAAGAGCTCTTAAAATAAAATAAGGAGCTTATCTATATCCTTTATACTTCGAAGATAACTACTAAGTGTCTATTTCTTAAGTTAAAAGCTATATAAGTACTACTAACTATAGAGGAAGATAATAAGAAGAGTTTATTAGGTCTATAGATCTACTAAACTCTCCCTTCTTCTTATTATATATATCTAGCTATACTATAAGTAAGAAAGAGGTATATAGATCTAAGGCTTCTCTAACCTAATAACTTCTTCTAACTTCTTCTCTTTTACCTATAAATATATAATAATACTAGTATAATCTTAATAAAGGCTTTAACTACTAGGTAAGGTCCTTTAGTATAATAGGGACAATTATATCTATATTAGTTAAAAATAAAGATAATATTACTTATATAAGGACTAGAAATATATAAGTACTACTTAACCTTTCTATATATAGTAGGTACTAGTATTACGTATACTATTATATACTATATTATATATATAATAAGTATTATACGTAGTAGTATATATAGCTTCTTTAGTAAAAGAGGTATAGAGGTCTTATACTAATTAATATATATATACGCTACTAGTTCTTTACTAAAGTTATCTAATATTACTATATAGTTATCTCTATAAGTAAAGAAATACCTAACGTTAGTATAAAACTCGATATTAGCGTCCCTTATACCCTACTATATATATATATATATATATAAGGCCTTATATAATATCCCTCCTTTAATAACCTAGTAGCTAAAAGACTAAGAGTCTTAAGTAGCTTATAAATATAGAGGATATATATACTTAAAAGAAGGAAGTTAATCCTTACTACTACTACTATACTAATAATAGTAATACTATAACGCTAGGTATAAGGAGGTTATTAGGTCTATATTCCTTATACTAAGTCTCTAGCTCCTATAATAGCAATATTTAATAATCTATATTATATCTAGAGTATACTTATAAGAGATATAAAGTAGCCTTAAAGGAATTACTAATCTAACGGCCTCTTCTCTTATAATATAGCTTACTATTAGCTTATTATAGGACCCTCTTTTCTACTCTTCTTATAGAAGATATAGTTAATATCTATTCTCTTACTAGTAACTATATTAGATATAAGTATAAATATAAACGTATTTATAGTTAGCTTATTATAGAATAAGGGCTCTAATTAGATAATCTTATACGTTAGTAGTAGGAGCTTAATATCGTACTTAATATCTTTAGACTATATTCTAATAATAGTTAGATCTATTATCCTTTCCTTCTTTAAAGGCGTTTATATACTCTACTAGAAGCTAGTCCTATAGGTAAGAACTATAGTAAAGGTATTACTATACTATTATAATTATTATTACGTATATAGCTCTATAGCCTACTTATTACCTATCTCTCTATATATATAGTATATTATATATAGCTACTATAAGTAATATTCGACTTAGTTCCTTTCTTTAACCCTAGTATATAAGAGCGTAAGACTATATCTTCTATAGATATTATCCTTATACCTCACTATTATACTTATAGATATAAAACTATATATAAATAAGTACTAATCTAGTTCTAGAAAAGGCTATATAAGTTCTACTAACTATAGGAAAAGATAATAA
>SWBL01000319.1:0-59796 GCA_024195585.1 Aureobasidium sp. EXF-3400
TCCGATATGGTCTAGTGGCTAGGATTTCTCGCTCTCAAACCGTTCTACCAAGAACAACTAGGTCCGAGGAGGCCGGGGTTCAATTCCCCGTGTCGGAATTTCTTTTGCTTTTGTTCTGCAAGTTGTCGTACTTTTTATGAATAACAGATGTGGTAAAAGGACACATGGAGTTCGTTCTTTTTCGCAACATTTGAAGATTCCGACATTATGCAATTAAATCCTGGCCTCCTCGGACCTGGTTGTTCTTGTAGAACGGTTCAAGAGCGAGAAATTTTGCCAGTGTCCGAGAATACTGGTGTATGGTTTACCTTGGAAACAACTTGATCAGAGCATGAAAGATAAGATTATCTGCGTGACTCCTCAGCATCCGTCGAGACACCTTCTTGTGGAAAACTCAGGCAAGTGTTTTGTTTCTAGGAAGCCAGTCCTCGGTTGTATTCAAATGTAGACCACAACTCTGGGCTTCAAACACTAATATTGAAATCAACGCCTACGACCACGACATCATATGTCTACGTCCTGAAACGACATTGTTTACACAAAAGGATGTATTTCGCTTTTGATACAACCAAGACAGGTAACAAAAATAATGCATACGATGAGAAAACAAGACTTTCCATCTCATGATACTTGTTGAGAGTCCGACCCTGACTTATAGAGCGTCCATCTTGATATTCATCATCCAACGACTCAGGGAATTTTCCAAAACAGAGGCATCGAATAGTCATCTGGTTCGATACAGAATATAGTCAAATAGACAAGCCGCCGACATACATCCTCTATGCATAACCACCCCTCTCTTAATGACAGCAGCGTCCTCCTTTCTATTCCAAATCAAGTATACAAACTCGCCTTTGTCCTGTTCCACCCAACCGAGACTCCTTTCTAGAAGAGATATCTTACAAGAATGCACACCATCCAATGTACATTTGACACAAGTTCCACGGATCTGTGGCTTGTCCAATTAATGCATTTACATGCCCTTCCACACTCAACGGCACAGTTTCTCCTCTGAGGAATCCCTTGAGCTTTCCACTAACCGAGTCCAGAACTTCCTGCGGAGTCTCCGGCACTCCCACAGTAGTCCTCTTCTTCTTGCCGATGAAATCAGTAGTAGGATCGTGCAAGAACGTCTCTAGAATGTTCATCAACGTATCCTGGTGTTGACGAAGCAAGCCCAGTGTCAATTCAGCTGATTTGCGGAAAGGTCCTTCGTAGCCATATGCTCCCATTGCCGCAATCATATTGTGTGTCAAGCGGAAGGGAACAAGTTCTGGTTTCTCGAACGTGAGCCCCTTGTCGAATAGACAGTTGAAGTCGACATGGAATACGCCACCAGTGTCTTCTTGTAGCAAGATGTTCTCTCCGTGTCGATCGCCAAGGCCGAGGACGTGCCCCACCATGGACATGACTGCTGCTGAACGGGCATATCTCAATCGAGCAGCGAACCAAGAGTCGGGTTCGGGGAACATCTCGGCGAACCATTCATGGAGGATCGAAGGGAACACCTTCAACACTTTCTCAGTGAATATATCCACGTTGGCCGGATTAGCGCTCGCCTCGCTAAGGAAAACTCGCAATTCGTTGTAGTTGGGTTGAACGCCCTTTCGTTGGTACAACTTGAGAAGGATATCGCGCAGAGGCTTGATGCCTTCTACCCACTCGATGGTGCCAGACTCTTCGCTCAACGGCGTCACTCCATATGTCTTGATATAAAGACGTCGTTTGCTTGACTCCGTGTCTCGTTTCAGTGCTCTGTTGATCATCGTGTTGAACTCCATCAGACGTTGATCCTTTCTCAAATCATCCTTTGGCTTGCACAGAAGCCCATATTGTTTTCCGTCCGAGCCTCTCACTGTCAACTTGCGTGGTCGCTGGAGAGAATTGAGCACCAAGACTTCATCACTGAAGCTCTGTATCGTGATGCGCTCTTGAGCGAACGCCACAAACTTTCGAATATGGAAGGCATCCTGTACGACTGGAGCGTTGGCTGTCAGGGTGGATTCCAAAGGTATGACAAGCGGGTTGGGTGCCAATTTGTGGTTGAAATTCAAATCCTTTGATAGACTGACGTTCGCCGAGCGTGTTTCGATGTGGATTTCACAAGCTTGTAGCAGACCATCCGACAGTTTTTGACCATGCGTTATCATCACGCGCAAGTCGAGACCAGCTGATTCGTTCTTGGGTCTGTTCTTGGGGTCTTTCAGCTTGTTAATGATGGCCACACCGCGGCTTGCTCTGTCTGGTACAGAAGCCTTGCAAACCGCTAGCAGAAACCAAAGTGCTTGGCTAGGATGGGCCGAAACAATCTTCTGGATGATTGTTGACAGAACGTCATAGACCTTGGGGTTCGGGTGAGTGATACGTGAGATCATCTGAGGTAGAGCGTTGTAAAAAATGTACGGAGGTATTCTGTCGAAGTACTTTTTCATCTGCTTGTGGATCGCATCGAGCCACGTAGAACGTTTGGTTATCACTTCGCTCTGGGCATCGTTTCGGGTCTTCTGTATACAATCCATACCTAGATCCAGCCAGAGCGTGATGATCTTTGGGATTGTTTGGTACCAGTATTTCGAGCCGAATGGTACAGAGCGCAAGTAATTCTCGATTACCAGCTTAGTCAGTTCTCCAGAGATGAATGGATCAGACTGTTTGTGAACAGGAAGAGTTTTCGAAGCATCCAGCAGCATGTTGTAGTGCTTTCCTAAATAGTAGTGACCCTTCTCCCATCTTGAGTAATGTCTAGCAGCATATTGATACTTGCCTACAACTTTGGTCGCTTGTGTTTGTCCAGAAGCATCCAGCCATTTGGCGAGCAGCAGATGCGCTCTCGCAGAAAGCATGTTCTGCTTCTGTTGTGCTTCCTCAGGATTGCTGGTCTCAACCGCCTTCTGGTCATAGGTAGCGAACGTGTTGGATGCGATAGCACCTTCAAGACTTCGGATAGCTTGTCTGTGCTGGTCGTCTTTCCAAAGCAGTCTAGCATGCTCTATCTTGGCTGCATCATCTCCGCAGCTAAACGCGTTGAGTACAGCATAGTGCGCGACAGTTGAGACATTGGTCTTTCTAGCAAGACGGGCTGTCGTAAGCCAGGAGCTGCCGATACTGACCTTAGAGAAGTCAACACTCGATAGGCGCATGACCGCACGGCGAATACCAAGAAGATACTGCTTGTCAGAAATATATGACCCGACAACAGCCAATCTCTTGTCCATTACTGCAAGAATGGATGTTGCAGCTGAGTCCTGAGCGGCGGGAACATGGATCGTTCCACTGAGTGCGCCTATCTCGTAAACGATATGGAGCTTCAGGAGAACGTCATGGCAAGCCTGAAGCGAGCTTCCAGAGACAGAAGTAATGCCCTTTGCCACGCTGTTGCGGAGTCTATCGATCATTGTCGACACTGCATCTTGATTCTTCTCTTGCATAGCCAGAAGCACTCTGGCAACACCCACATTGAAGTCGGTCTGGCTCTCTTCTGAAAGATCGGAAAGAGTGTCCTTGAGGGTGTCGAATCTTTCTGTAGTCCAGCATGCCTCTGTGATATACGACAGGAGTGTACTATTCCCGCCCTGACCCGAGTTTCCATTGTAGAATGATGCATATCGCAAAACTTGATCGTATTGACCGGATTCTCGGAGACAGCTCAGGAGATCGGTTTGACGGCTTGCGTTTGAGGGCTCCTTGACTAACTCAAACTCGTACCAACTCTGTGCAGCTGACCACCTTCCCGTTCTCTGGTGTTGAAAAGCTTGTTGTTCAGGACTGAGAATGTTGAGATGTGCCGAGATTCCATCAAGACCGTCAGGTTCATCGATCTGTGAGTAGATTGAGTGCAATCGCTGGAACATCGCGTCATGTTCTTCGGCGTTCTGATTGGTTTGTCTCTGAGACTCGCTTCGGATGTAGCTCTCCCAATGGAACAAGGCACGAGCATACGAGCCGCACTCCATAGCACGTTGAGCGATGATATCTGCAGGTATTGACCTTATGACACTCTCGACACTTTCGATCTGGCCGACATCCTTAACCTCCTCCAGTTCTGAAGGAGGATGACCAGCTCGCAAGGCCGCAGTTCGATACGCAGCCATCGTTCGTTTCTTCTCCTGTAGCCACTTTGACATGTAGTCCAGTACGGCAAAGACGTTCTCACTGCATTGTCGAAGCGCCTCCTTCTCTGACTCAACAAATGATTCAGTTGACAAGACTGTCAGCATTTCGATTCCAACATCCTTGGCCTCCTGCACCGTACCACCGAGAACAATGTTGAGTGCCACGTAAGGAAGCAGGAAGCTGGCAATCGAGATATCGTGTCGATTGATGATGCGAGCCAGGATGGGAAACACCATCTCTGCGTTGTCACCTTTGCCTCTCCACATCATATCGTATGCCCATTCGCGGAGCCAAGTACTGTGGCGTTTTCCAATGGCAAAGACCGGGTAGCTGCGTTTTCCAGGCTGAACCGATGAGTTGCTGTTTAGCAGGTATCTTGAGCTCAAGAATGGAGTTAGCGTATTTCGGACGCTTTCTGTCATCTCTGTCCAGCGATTATGAGCAGGACCAGCCTGTGATGGCCTCAAACGTGCGGTTGCTGCTTCATTGAAGCCACAGAATCGGACCAATTCTTGCATGACATAAGCTAGGAATCCTTGGTCTCGTGCGTTGGTAGACGATCTAAATGCTGGAACCAAAACGTCTTCGAGCATGATGGCGACCCAGTTGATAACTTCGGTAGCTTTCTCAAAGTTAGACAGCACAAGTACTTGTCTTTTGCTGCTACTCATATCGACGTTGTTCGGGTCCAAACAACCAACGATGCCAATGCATTGTGCACTCAGGTCGACGACAGTGGAATCGTGATCGGCGTATTTGGTGCACACGTCCAACAGGGCACGCATCAAATCTGCTATCGCGGCTTTCGGCTGTTCGCTAACAGCTGCTTCGTGGACAAATCCTTGATTCTCACCGAGCCAGGGAACCAGCTCGCGTAGTCCTTGAGCGACGATTGCGACATTCTCATCATGTAGTCGCTTAGCAAATGCACGAAGATGAACCTCTGGACGCTCGTCCTTCTTCAGCCTCTGGATCTCCAGGCCGATTTTTGACATCAAGGGGATCGATGCCAAGGAAGGTATAGTCATAAGCTTCTCTCGTATCACATTGCTGTGAGTCTTAACCATCTCGCTGATAGTGTCATGAATCTTCATTTGCAATGCCGACGAGAGGCCATCCCAATGTTGAGCCACAAGCGCAAACGTATGATCAACCATGTCCGTAACATCGTCACCCTCAAGGACTTGAACTAGAGTGAGCCAAGCAGAAAGTGCTGACTCCTGCAGTTTAGGCTGATCGATGGCGCTTTGAAGACACGCCCTTATCTAGACTTTGGTCAGTCCTGAAGACGGTATGCATGGCCTGGAGATGTACATACCTGAGGAAGAGCCACGCTGACCTTGCTCTTAGCTAATATGATCATTTGCTCGATTGCCTTGACGCAACGAAGCTTCTCTGTTGGAGATAGCGATAGTGTGTTGTCAATTGAGTTTGAGAACTCTGTCATTATGCCCAAGATATGTGCTTCGAAAAAACTGATGACCATTCGGTTGGTTTTTGCGTTGGGCTTTGAGTGGCTTGGTTTTCCTTCGACCAGCATAGTGAAAATCTGGATGGCTTGTTGTGCCTATGACAAGCGATTGGGTCAGACTTTAGAAAAGACAAACACTCGCAACAGATTACTCACTTTTGATGCGTTCGAAGCATCTTCGTCCCCTGCAGTTTTGAGCATCTCACAAGCAATCAAAACAGGGTTTGATCTGATCAGACTTCCTAGGTCGCTGCTTTGGAAGCCAGGAGCGACCTCAGCGAGACACCTGGTAGCATTGCCTTCAACATCGTTGGATGGTTGGTAGAGCAAAGTGGAAATCACAGCAGCAAGGTTAGCAGGTGGTTGAAGGCAAATGTCTTGTATGCTGGTTTCTGCACTGCGAGCAGAAGCGATTCGCTGTAGAATGTCTTTCTTCTTTGTCAAGACGAGGAAAGGCACAGTATCTCGTTGTGTCAACAGCAAGAAATGGCTGACGCTCATGCCCAGAAATTCGGAAAGCTGCTGAGCCTTCTGCGGTTTGGTGGTGAGATCTTGGATGACAGCAACAGCGACACTACGATAGAATGGTTTGAGGAGCGTCTGTGGTGAAAGTGATAGTGTTTCGGCAATGTCCTCTAGCTATCGTAACTGTTAGTGTGAATAAAAGGTTATCAGAGTGTGTAACATACCTCGCTGTAAGCGAGAGAGCATATCAGGGAATTTGGATGACCCAGATAGTCAACCAGCCTTAGCAACGCCAGATTGAGCTCTTTCTCACCGCATACCCTACTGTTGTCAGCATCTTAACGTGCAATCGAAGATGAAGAACACATACACTGCTACTCTGCCCCAAGCCAATATTAACGTTTCGTGCTGACCTACGATATCTTTCGTGGACAGTGCTCTCAAGAAATTCAAAGCAACCTGTCGGTTGTTGTCGCGAATCTCGGTAGGTAGTCCCTCACGAACAAAAGCAGCCAGTGTTCGTCTATCGGTGTCAGTAACAAATCAGGTTATTGTCTTGCTTCAACTCACCCTGCAGCAATCCGCAATTCTCTGGAAGAACTGTGTAGGTATTTCAAGCAGAATTCTGCTAAGAATGACTTTCCAAGTTCGAGTTCATTGGGGTTTCTATTATGCAACACAATTGATCGTATTGCCAGGACGGCAAGCACTCTATTCCTGTCGGAGAGCTGGAGATCTTGACTTTCGAAGAGTTCCGTCAGCATCAAAAACATTTCGTTCCAGTCATCAGCTCGGTTGTTCTCTTCCCAGGTGTTCTTCTCTGGCTCTTGTCGTAGACGGCGATCACCATCGCAAGTTGAGCATTTGCCGTCGTGTAAATTGTTTGTTGCAGCACAAGCACAAGATCCAATGGTTTGCCAGAACATGCTTCTTTGCTCTTCAGACATAGAAGCATAACAAGTTCTATCAAAGTTAGAACACTGATAAGTAGGAAGTCTGGAGGGCATGCTTACACAACATCAGGGCCATTCGTAGCCGTACCGCCTCCTTTGCCTAAGAGAGTCGCGATCCTATGCTTGAGCTTCAGATATGGATCTTCCAAATGGCTGTTCGAAACATTGTGTCCCGGATCGCGAAGATTCTGTAGACCTCTACGAGCCGACCTTGTCGTCGCTGATCGTAGGGCTGGTACTTCCGGGTGAAGCTGAGAAATATGGTCGGTCATGACTGTGTCGAGTTGACCGTTTGTTTCGTGTCTTTCCAAACACTGATGTACCACACGGCGCAAAGACTCGCTAGTAGCCTCAAACTTTGACGAATCGCGAGCGAAGGCTCGGAAGGAGGGAAGCAGAAATTCTTCGATTATGTATCCATACTCTGCATCATAGCGGTCGATCAACTTCTCGATGGTTGATGCGAGCTCCTTCTGCAATTCAGCATCTAGCAGTGACCCCTCGTCGTGAACAATAAGTCTTGAGCAACACTCGCAGAGGCTACCGAGCATATAGGATATGCGATTGTGGACAGTCGGATACGACAAGCTGTCCAAAATGAAATCTTGAAGACGGAGAATTTGCAAAGCAAATGCAGAAAAGAAAGAGTGCTGCTCAAACCATAGTTTGTGTTGAAACAGTATCCGGTTCAAACCGAGGACCGAGTCAGATAGCCATTTGTGCAAGGGAAATGTTGAAGTCTGGAATTGAGTCAAGGTTGATTTTGCTGATGCAATATTGCGTAGGGTGGAAACAAGCAGTAGCTGTATCCTGATGGCCGATAGAGGGTCATTTAAAGACAATTGATGGCCTAGAGGCAAAGCTGGGTTGTTCTCTGAGCCCGGCCATACGTTTGATACGCTCCTGGCGGGTGGTAGCAGGACAGCGGGGACTTGTGCAGCAAGCTTTGAGAAAATGCGATTATTTTGAAGCAGTAGAAAAAGGTCAGTAACACAGTCTCGAAGCATTTGCAGCAATGCTTTAGCATATGGCCATAGATCCAAGGTCTTGGAAAGACTCAATACTAGTGATGAGACAAGAGAAGCCAACGAGTCTTGCAGTTGGTCACCCTCTTGATGCTTGGCTAGCATGAGCAGCTTGGGAAAGAGCCAAAGCAAAAGATGCGGATGTTGATTCGGATCTGACGAGGCATTGTGGAAGAGGATGTCGGGCTGTCTCTGAATGGTGGACTGTATAACAGCAAGACTATCGACTGCTTGGGGGATCAGAAAGTCCCATTGAGCAAAGGGATCATTGTGAAAAAGGACATCAAGACCTGCCTCGACAACAACGTTGATCAATTTATGGTTGACGTCGACATCAGTCTCGGGCACTGAGGTCTTGTTGAGAATCTCTTGGAGGAGCTGGCGGAACGTGACGGTCGTGTCCGGTTGATTTAGACCACGAGCAGTATCGACATGGTTCCTTACAAGCTGGGCAGCAAGGGTAGAGGGTGGTGGAAGATTTGCGTCGGTCAAATCATCGCCACCCAAGGAAGCGGCGCCGCGAACATGATTATGCGCGAGCAGCCTTCCGACCATGTTGCGATTCTTGATCAAGACACGGCCGTAGAAGCAGTAGACGGCTCATCTGGCGAATGTTTGATGCTATCAAGTATGGTCGAGGAAGACGCGACCAACAGATAGCACGCCGTCACGTGCTCTGTAAATTGATGTCTTGGAAGGGTCGTCGGGAAAGGCGAGGGCGGCACCAAGCTGTCAGCAAGCATCAGCAAGCAATCACATAGTCGCCTCTCTGCTTTAAACTGCATACTGTCATCGAACCAATAGACCATACCGCGACTTGCGCATCCAGCCGCACACCAGACGAACGATCACCCAACATGGCCGTCTTCCCTTCCAAACGCTTCCGCTCGAGCTCGTACAACGGTACCATGCCTGCTAGATACCGCGCATTGCTAGCGAAACACCCTTTCGCTCTCTTCGGCCTCCCCTTCATTGCGACCATGGTCTTGGGCTCTTTCTTCTTAACTCCGGCAACCGCCATCAGATACGAAAAGCACGACCGAAAAGTCAAGCAGCTGTCCAAGGATGAAGAGCTCGGTATCGGCAAGGATAGACGCAGGATTGACCTGAAAGAGGAATACTACGTACGTATACCGCTCTCGCTTGTCTATCGAGTCCTTTCTAACTCGAAGCGCAGAGACTGGCTGCCAAAGATCTCGACAACTGGGAGCAAAAGAGAGTCAAGAGACTACCCGGCGAGCACGACGGCATTCTCTAGGTCGCCTCTTCGACCACTCTTCTCTTTCTTCCTCATCGCATACATGGTTTCATCTCTGAGTTTAGCAAGGCGTTGGTCTGGGAAATCATGGCATCACGAGAAACATCATATATCACATTACCCCGTTGATTCATCTTCGAACCACTGCACGCGTTCGCCCTTGCATTGTGCTAACTTCAGATCGCACGCATTCCGTCTTTGCGAAAAGTCACTGGCCCTTGCCTTGGTTTCTTTTTGGACCCTTGACTGGTAAATGTCTTTTGTCTTTTATTTCCTTGTGCTCAAAAGCCGAGGCTCGTGTGGAGAGTGTCGACGTCATGTTTGATGATGTTTCACCTTGGACTTCCATCTCTTGCCCCTTGTCGAGCCGTCGGACTTCTAATTCTATTCACAAACAAACATTGTTGGACACACTCAACATGGACGACTCAACATCTGGTATCATCAAGTTTCTGTTTCCACGTATCCCGTCGTTGACCAAGACTGCCCTTGCACACTCCCTATGGCTTTCACCAACCTCCTCGAAATGGGATCTCAAGACTGAAATGACCGTTGCATTCTTACGCTCTCTCATGAATGGTGGTCCTTCACCCATTGGAAAGACTCAAGCCCAGACTTTGAAGGATCCTGGCGTCAAAGGCAAAATCTGGACCGCCAGAGTCAATATTCCAGTTCCCGAGGACGAAAGCATCAGGGATGCGACCTTTACCGCTATTGCAGACCTCGGAGATGGCAACGAGACATACACAAAATCGAGACTTGCTGCCATCGACGCCGAGTGGACAGCATTCAGACCTGGGGCCAAGGCCGAAGAGCCTCTACCAAACATCTCAGAGCAGGACAAGTATGAACAGCTTATGAAAGAGCCATCCAAATCAAGCAAAACAACCATTCTTTATCTTCATGGCGGAGCATACTACATGTGTGGTTTCGGAACCCACAGACAGCTAGTCTCAAAGCTAGCAAAGGCTTGTAATGGAAGAGCATTCAACGTCGGCTATCGTCTTGCACCACAGGCCGCATTTCCTTCGCAGTTGTTAGATGCATTCAATGCGTATCTGTATCTGTTGTATCCACCTCCTGGATCTCTTCACGAACCAGTATCAGCGAGCGACATTGTCTTTGCCGGCGACTCAGCAGGTGGCAATCTGGTCTTTGCACTTCTCCAACTCTTGCTGCAACTCCACCGTACCAAGCCGTCGGACGCGAAGAACCCCACCGTCCGATACCACGGCAAGACTGTGGAAGTACCTCTTCCTGCCGGAGCATCGGCCAACTCAGGTTGGTTTGACATCACCAGATCAATGCCTTCCCTTGTGCACAACGCAAAGTATGATTATCTCCCGCCAGCAAACCACGACGATGCCTTGGGGCGATTCCCAAAGGACGACATCTGGCCGACTACACCACCAAGAGGTGACCTGTTCTGCGATCTCAGCATGATGTGTCATCCTCTTGTGTCTCCAGTCGCGGCCAAGGACTGGACCAACGCACCGCCACTTTGGATTGAAACCGGTGAGGAGCTTCTCACAGATGAAGATGAGATTGTAGCTGCCAGAGCAGCCTCTCAAGGTGTGAAGATCGTTTTTGAGAAGTACGAGGCCATGCCTCACGTCTTTGCTATGCTTTTGCCTACACTCGCTACTAGCAAACGATGCATGGATTCGTGGGGCACTTTCTGTCGGAAATGCACAGAAGGTAGTGTGGAGACGAGTGGTACCTGGATCGCGGCCAAGACAGGAATCGAGAAGGAGATTGACGTCACAAAGATCACGGAGCTGACCGTCGAAACTGCTATCGAGAGAATGAGAGATGCTCAAAGAAGACGGTTCGCTGGTTACGAGAAGGAGGGCAAAGCAATGCCCAACCCGAGCCTGTAAACCTAGAGGCTTCCACCTTCGCTACACACTAGACTTTGGGAAATATGGTTATGAGCAATCGGCGTTGGATGTTGTTAGAGGCATTTGGATAGGTCAATTGTTTCGTTATATCGCAATCATCCAAAATACAAATGATGATAATTCTTGTAACTTTAATCTTGAGCAGGCAGTATCCGAGACCATTTCCGAAGAGCTCGGAAGATGTCTATGAAGCTCAATTCCGAGCCCCTCCGAATACGACGAAGTGATCCGACAGCATCTTTCTCGTCGTTCGACCTCCATACCAACCGACGAACAAAAGCTAGCTAGCTATACTCGAGCAACCCAATCAGAGTTTGTGCTTCACCTTCGATTTGACTCCGTCGCTTTGCTTTGAAGATGCCATTAATCAAGGTGAACTACAAATCTCTGTACTACAAAGACTGGTCACCTAAAGATGGATCTCAACCACGAGCAACACTTGTCATGGTAAGCGTTGTCAATTCAAGGATGAGTGACAGTTACTAATCCTCGACAGAGTCATGGCTTAGGCTCAAGCAACAACTACTACACTTCAGTGGTACCTTTCCTTACAGAGCAGGGTTACCGCTGTATCTGCTTCGACATGACCGGATCAGGCCGCTCGCCTTACACATACGTCGAGCAGAGCATCCACAGCCTAGCAGAGGATGTAATCGATCTCATGGACGTCTTGTCAATCGACAAAGCAGTCTTTGTCGGCCACTCAATGTCTGGCATCGTGGGTCCCGAACTGGCAGCGGAATGGCCAAACCGCATCCAAGGGCTCATTTTGGTGGGACCTGTATGGCCTTCATCAGAAGCAGCGCCTGTCTTCGAAGACCGCATTACCAAGGTCGCAGAAAAAGGCATGGAAGTCATGGCAGATACCGTACCCTATGCTGCAGTGGGATCTACTGCAACTTCTCTACATCATGCTTTTATTAGAGAACTACTGCTGGGAATGGATCCTGCTGGGTATATCAGTTTGTGCAGGGTGATTGCCAATGCGTACAAGTCACCGCCAAACTATGGCAAGGTATCGTGCCCAACAATTGTCATTGCCGGAGAGGAGGATAAGAGTGCACATCTGCCGGGTTGCAAGAAGATTATGGAAGCACTGGGCTCGGAGCAAAAAGATATGGTTGTCATGAGCAAGTGCGGCCACTGGCACTGCATCGAAGACGCAGCAGAAGTCGCAAAGCTGTCTCTCGATTTCCTGAAGCAAATCTCATAGATTCGACAATAATGGATTCCATCTTGGTCTTTGATTGAGCATCCGATGTCGCAAAGGGTATTCGAAGATAAAGATTCTGCAGGTACCCGCTTGGTTGAGCTGCATTTGCACAACCGTCTCCACAAACAAAAACTTGATATTGTCCAGAGTGCAAAATGTTTTACTGGACGAATTGGAAGCACGGAGTTGATGTCTGTAGAGACATGGTAGATGGATCTGATATGATTAGATATCCCACACGCGATTATCTTGCTCCAGCCAGCATTTGGTTGAGGGAAAGGGGCACATTGGGTAGGGCCGGAAGGCGGTGTGGGTGAGGGTTCTGAGTAACGAACGTGCCAGAGACTTTAATTGATGTTTCAACAATCCAAATCCGGTAGTTGCTCCAATGCCCGTTTGCGACACGACATGGCGAAAAGGTCACCCCAAACTTGTGAGAATGGCGACGATGTGCATGAGTGAGAAGCCAGTTGCGGCAGATCAATCAGACCATTTACATGCTGTAGAGCATCGTACGAGTTGGTCTCGAACACGAGAAGCAGAAGCGCTTGGCGACAGGCGTTGGATAAGAAACGCGTGGGAAGCTTATCCAGCGGCAGCCAGCCCCTTGAGTGGACTGATTATTTTGTAGACCAAAGTACCTTAGGTAATTAAAGTGGGAGTATAATTTGGCGCGCAGGTCCTCGAATCAATCTCCACGTCCGTCTCTCTACCTTCTTTCCTGCACTTCAACGCTGCTGTTCTTTCTTTGTTGAGCTTGTTGCTTTGCTGTTTCTTCCTAATATTGTTCTGATACCCCCTTTCCACTACACTCTCAACTTTTCCCAATTCCTCCGCCACAATGTCTGAACGCCCTGAGAACATCGGTATCAAGGCCATTGAGCTTTACTTCCCCAGCCAGGTGTGTATTCAGTGTCTTGTACTGCTGCATAGCAAGCGCTAACGACCGTGTCCTTGCAGTGTGTTGACCAGTCTGAACTCGAGAAGTTCGATGGAGTCAGCGCTGGAAAGTACACCATTGGCCTCGGCCAGACCAGAATGAGCTTCTGCGACGACAGAGAGGGTGAGCAGGCGACCAGAACGTGCTTCTCGAGACCCTCAAACTAACGAAACGCGCTACAGACATCTACTCCCTCGCTCTGACCGCCGTCTCCTCGCTCCTCCGCAAGTACAAGATCGACCCCAAGGACATTGGTCGCCTCGAAGTCGGTACCGAGACCATTCTCGACAAGTCCAAGTCGGTCAAGTCTGTCTTGATGCAGCTTTTCGCAGAATCTGGCAACACCAACGTTGAGGGTGTCGACACTGTCAACGCTTGCTACGGTGGCACCAACGCACTTTTCAACGCCATCAACTGGGTCGAGTCCTCTGCCTGGGACGGTCGCCTTGCAATTGTTGTTGCTGGTGACATTGCTCTTTACAAGAAGGGTGCCGCCAGACCCACTGGTGGTGCTGGATGCGTTGCCATGCTGGTTGGCCCAGACGCCCCCCTGGCTTTCGAGCCCGGCCACAGAGGCAGCTACATTACCCACGCATACGACTTCTACAAGCCCGACCTGACCAGCGAGTACCCCATCGTTGACGGTCAATTCTCCATCAAGTGCTACACTCAGGCCGTCGACGCCTGCTACGAGGCTTACAACACTCGCGAGGCCCAGCTCAAGTCCAAGGCCAACGGTGCTGCCAACGGCAACGGTGTCCACGCTGAGCCCGAGACTCCCCTTGACCGCTTCGACCACATGTGCTTCCACGCCCCTACCTGCAAGCTCGTGTCCAAGTCTTACGCCCGTATGCTTTACAACGACTACCTGAAGAACCCCGAGAACCCCGTCTTCGCCGAGGTTCCCGCCGAGATCAAGGATATGGATCTCGAGAAGTCATACAGCGACAAGACCGTCGAGAAGACCTTCATGGCTCTCTCCAAGAAGCGCTTCGCCGCCCGCGTGCAGCCCTCGATTCAGGTCCCTACCATGTGTGGTAACATGTACTGCGGTTCCGTCTACGGTTCGCTCTGCGCTCTTCTTTCCAACGTCTCGTCGCAAGACCTCCAGGGCAAGCGTGTTGGTATCTTCTCATACGGATCAGGCCTCGCCTCGTCCTTCTTCTCTTTCAGAGTCAAGGGCAGCACCGAGGAGATGCACAAGCAGATCGACCTCCAGAACAGACTCGACTCGCGCAGAGTCGTTGCCCCCGAGGTTTACGATGAGATGTGCAACCTCCGTGAGCGCGCACACTTGAAGAAGGACTACTCGCCTGCAGGCAACCCCGAGACCCTCTTCCCTGGCACTTACTACCTGACCAAGGTCGATGACCTGTTCAGAAGAGAGTATGCCATCAAGCAGTAAATTATTTTACACACTCAAATGGCGGGAGAGTAAACGATGGCATCGTGGTGGAGACAAGATGTCGGCACAGACGGTAGAGTGGACCCGTAGCCGGCTGTCTGTGTTTGACGGATCTCCATGGCTTGTGTCTCGAACTCTTTTTTTCTTTTTTTCTCTTCTTTATTTTCTGGGGTTACAGATGGGAGCAGTGGCGCATACATACTTGTAGTAGTACTTTTGACCAGTCTTGAAGCCTCGATAGAGAGGCCAGACGTTGACGACATGAAAACCATGCAAATATCAAGAAACATCAAAAACATATCGAGCAGTACCGGCAACAGTGGGTTATGGTTTTGTTTCGAGTGTTGATGACAGGCCATGTTTGCCGATAGCCTAATGACGGAAGAGGCGGCGTTGGACTCCTTGGAAGGCTTGGACTTTCGCGTGAGTGCCCACGGGCCATTCTTGTCCTCTGAGTGCTTGGCGCAGCGCCTGGCAAACTGCAACGACCGGCCATTGCTCTTGCCTATCATCTCTGCCTATCCAACACTCGCTACTCGAATTCCGTGACATTTTCTTCTACAATCATAACTCCGCCCATCTAAATTGCTGAGCCGACCAAACGCGCTCGTTTTGCTGCCCTTACCGTCTTCCGAGCCCCAGGTGCTGGGCCCGACGACCGACCGCCCGACCGCGTCCCAACCACCGCCCACCATACGCTCGACTCTCGTAAACCATGGCTGACCATCGCCAACACCCTCGCAACTCGACCGATGATGTTTTCGACGACGAATATGCCGTAGACGACCATTACGACGGAATCGCCGACGGTTTCGCTCCTGGCCGCGTCCAGCCCGCCAACGACCGATGGTCGATACACTCCGAGGATCCCTCAATCCACACCGCTCTCCCACACATGTCCGATGCCCCTCGTTTCTCTGTTGGTTCCAGCCGGAATAGCATGCACAAACCGCGACACGACCAGAACCCCTTCAGCAGCAACGAGGACGATGATGACGACAATATCGACGAGCGCTCAGCACTTCATCGCTCTTCCAGTATTCAGTCCTCTTCGACTGCCCAGTATGCTCCTGGAATCGCCCACAGACTGAGTACTGCCTCGTCAGCGAGGGTCTATGCCCGTACTGCAAGCCCCATACCAGGAACTACTGGCCCCAGCCACCCATACTCGATGTATCCTCAGGACACCAATGTCGCCCGCCATTCCTCCACTTCTACGACTGCATCTACTGTTCGTGCTGTTCAGTCCACTGCCGCCTCAAACCAAGGCCCTACACATCCCTACAGCATGTATCCTCAAAACGTCTCTGAACACGATATAGTCGACTCCACTGCCGCCACAAACCACGCACAAACAGTAATCCCCGTCGGCTTTCCTGGTAGAACGCAAGCCTTCGCACGAACTCGAGGTCCTGGAGACGAAGAGCAGGACATCATTGGTGTCGATGGTCATTCAGAACAACTCCCCCCTTATTCTGAATATCCCGAGGACGGTGTACCAAAACCGATTGTACTACCCGGAGCAGCACAAACCGCCACTCCACCCAGTGGACCTCAAGTCCTCATGCCGTTGATGCAACAACAGCGTCAGCCTGAAAGCATGTCGGATCAGGCCGCCGCCCATGGCTTTGCCGAGATGCAGCAGTTGAACTCTACCGACTCGTACGGCGCTTCGTCAGAGGCCAAGAGCTGGAAAGAGAAGAGTTGGAAAGAGAAGCGGAAGACGCGTTTCTGCGGTATCCCCTTCTGGTGGATACTGCTTTCTCTCTGCGTGCTTGCTTTCATTGCCATCGTCTTAGGTGCCGCTATTGGTGGCATCTTTGCCGGTGCTCGAAAAGAAGCTGTGAAGGCTGTGACCAAGTAAGTTGCTACACATAGCCTTTCTTCCGATCTCCACTAATGACCGTTTCAGACACAATGGTACCAACACAACCACTCTTTTAGATGCCTCGCCCATTCCTACATCATCGATAGGAGCACCACCGCCGACCGGCGTCTATGCTCTGGACTTTGGTGCGCCGAGGGCTACGCAATCGGCCTGTATAGCCAATCAAAACTACTCAGCGGCTTGGACGTGCAACATATATGGCATACCGCAGATGGCCATCAACATTGGTCTTCCACCAGACGGAAGTGACAATGAGGGTGCTTCTCTGTATGGATTCAGCAATGCCACTGGCATCAACTACGGCACTCAACCTCCCAACACTCACTTTGCTCCTTTTATCTCCGTCGAGGACGATGATGAACCTTACCGAGGACCTGCTTTCTATTTCCAGACCTTCTACGACAAGTTTGTTGTTGTTCCCGAGGCGTCCCTTCCCGCAAGTGGTGCTAGCAACCCGCAAAAGCGTTCCTTGAACAACCCCGATTGGTTCACTCAGCACCAAGTCGCGGCTGGAGACAAGCCCTGGTTTTGCTGGTTCAATGGCACCTTCCTCGAAGGCTTCATCTACGCCAACAACTACACTGATCCGAGCCAGTCTACATCTTCATCTGCATCGTCATCCACGTCTTCATCTCCAAATTCTAAACATGCCAAGACTTCATCGTCTCCGCTGACAACTTCTACCATCATTGAAGTCTCTGGTCCCTCGACGACAGCTACCTTGACTTCTGCCTACCAAACCGCCACTTACACTCATTCTGCTTCCAGTGCCTACACGCACGGTTCAAACAAACGTAGAGCAAAGCGCGAGTGGCAATTGGAAAAACGAAGCTGGTCGTTTGCTGAACTATCCTCTTTCGGCTACGTTGTCAAAATCGAAGAACGTCGTGTACCGGATAGCGTGCAACCCTACTGCCAGCAGTTCCAAATCTTGGACAATGGCATGGCAGGTCCCTTGGTGGATCCGGGTACAGGACAGCAGATAACAGTCTATCTGCAAGAGACCGACCCCGATTACAGCGCCTACCAACAAGAGACCTATGGAGGAGCGGCTCCGACTGGGTCATCAAAGGTCAAGCGTGATCCCATCAACGGCGCTTGCCACTGCGAATGGTGGAGTGGATCTTCACCCAACTCGTAATCTTCTCTGTTTTATTATTTTGTCTATGATTTCTTTCCTCTTCTGGTACCAGGGAGATCTCTTCTTTCTTTTGTTATGTTCTGTTCTTATCGGAAAGCGGGCCTAGAAAGCGGACTGGCGTTAATTAACTTTCAGAGGGTCAGATGTGGATTATCTTGGAAGCGATTCTGTTTTTGTTCTATGTTTGGGAAAGTAAAGGGAACTGCTGGTGTTCTCGTTCGGGGTGGCACGGTGTTGGTTGGGAGCGGTGTTTCGATCTCTTCACGCACTACAGACTAGCTTTATAGTTTCTTGTTCTCAATTTTGAATTCTTTCATGAGAAGATGCTATTTACATGAGAGATGTTTCCTTTCACTTGAATTTCCGTTTGCTTGCAAACCGTGTCTTGCCTTTTGTGTCGATTGTGTTTGCTTGGCGTTCACTTCATAGTTGAGCTTGAACTTTTCTCAGACGCGCTTTCCTTGTGTTGCGACTTCCCTACGGACGATGTAAAACGACAACAACAAGACATATTCTTCAAGATGTTTTCCGCCGACTATCCTCCATCACCCACCTCGTCCGAAGCAGACATGGATGCCATGACAGCTCACGTCGAAAACAGGCCCTACCATGAGGCTTTCATGCGCGAGGCCATCAACATGGTACGCTTTTCCCCACCAAAATCATTCTTCCTCCAGATATGGACGTAAGCGGAAAAATGCTAACTCATACCTTTCCTATCAGGCTGAGCTGGCACTTGCCTCAGATGAAACTCCTGTGGGTTGTGTCTTTGTTCACGATGGCAAAGTCATTGCCCAGGGCATGAACGGCACCAATGTTACCATGAATGTGAGCAAACAGATCGAGAACCATCACGCTTTCCACCTAATCATGCTATCTGCACTTGATCCACACCACTTACCGAAACACAACTACTCTTCGTCCAATGCAAGCATCATCTGACACATCCGCTTCCAGGGAACACGCCATGCCGAATTCGTGGCCCTCAGCCAAATACTGGACCAACACCCACCTTCAATCCTCCAGGAGACGGACCTGTACGTCACCGTAGAGCCATGCATCATGTGTGCCTCTGTTCTGCGCCAGTTCCGTATCCGCGCCGTCTACTTCGGTTGCCTCAATGATCGCTTCGGTGGCTGTGGCGGTGTCATGCGTATCTGTGACGAGTAAGTTCCTACATTTACTTTACCCATTCTGAAACGAAAAATACTGATTAGAGTCAAGTCCCAACATTGAACCTCCCTACAAGATCTACGGTGGTATCTACAGAGCCGAGGCCATTATGCTGCTTCGTCGCTTCTACGTTCAGGAGAACGAGAAAGGTTTGCTTTGACATATGTTCTGATATCTGGACTGCATTACTAATTCGATCTGCACTAGCCCCCGAGCCTAAGCAAAAGAAGAACAGAGAGCTCAAGACCGACATCATGCCGCTGGTCAACATGAAGAACCCTGAAGGTTGAAGGGACTGAAGCCATCTTCATCCAACCATTCCACCAACCCACTTGATGTCCACTACGCCACCTCTCTTCCTCGCTGGTCCTGGAGATCGAGTCAGACCTATTGCATGTCAGAACAAGATACGCAGCAGGGACCATCCCACACCAGCAGCTTTATCGCATTCCTCCGCTTTGTCAGAGAACATGAAGAAGGAGATATCGCTACAGTCCACAATAAGCAGAACTAGCTGAACATTGTCATGTAAACGCATGGGATTATGAGAGAAAGCGAGATACGAGCAGAGGTCTTGTCTGACGAACAAGCATAGATAACAGATGATATACTTATTCGAGCATACCAAATCATCAAAACTGCTGCACATGCAAATCAAACAAGAGGGGAAAGGTGAAGAACACTGTTTCTTGTTTTCTGATCAGAAGTGAAATTTCTGTCTGCCTTCTGTATCTGTGCCTGAATCATTCCTCCCTCGAGCGTCGAAACAGCAGCTCCATCTCTTGCTTGCAAAGAACTCTCCCTTTTGGCGTGTCCAAGAAAGACATGTGATCAAACTTTGTTGTGTAATCCTCCCTTGTTCATCAGTTTCCTATCGTCTACCCGCTGCTAGTCATTCTCGATATATTCCTATCGACTCATACATTTGAAAAAAGAAAAGTACTCAAGACAGAAGAGTAGTGTTCACCCAGACCATCATGGAATCCTACATGCTATTGACACGCCGGCGGAAATGGGAGAGGGAGTGCATGGTATGACTCCGTATGCACCATGCCATGTCCTGGAAGCAGGGAGATATCTCCGATCGCCAGAAGCGGTCCGAGAGTAAGGAGGCACAGGCCGCAGCTGTCGTTACGACGGCCATTGGGGTTCGGAGTATCGTCGTTTGGTGGACTTCTGTGTTACACTTCAAAGCAAAAGGAAAGAGAATAATCAATCTGTCCGTCCAGTTTCTCGACTGAGCTCATCATGCCCAGCCACCACCGCCTGCGCCATTGTTGTTTCCACCGGTCCACCCTTCTTCCAGCGTGCGATCCTCCAGCTGTCGTACAAAGTTTGTTTGGCTTCGAGCATCTCTTGGTCCTCTGCTCATGCGTCTTCTTCCACCAACGTTGCCGACGTCGCCTGTTTGCTCGTTGGGAGGGGGATAGTAGGCCGGGCTGGGCTGCAAACGGATAGGTGCGTTGGGATCAAGGTGAGATACTACTCTTTGCAACGTGGATGGGATGCCGTTTGCCATATCCATGGTAGAGGCACGTTGGCGACCAGCTCGTGTAGTAGCCTGTGCATAGAGCGACGACTGAGGCTGATTGAGCTGGTACGCATGTTGCTGAGGCTGGTGGCCGTGCATGGCAGCGGTCGGTGGCGGTTGCTGCAGCATTGGCGCTTGGTTATATGTGTTTGGAACAGCGGCCGAAGGGTATGGTGGCGGAGCTTGTTGTTGTTGCTGTGTGGGAGTGTACATGTTGGAATACATGGGTGATTGCTGGGCATGAGGAGAGGTTGGGTAGCCAGGAGGCTGCATATGCATGCCAGCATAGGCAGCGTTCGCAGCAGATTGAGCCTGCTGTTGTTGGTGTTGCTGCTGTTGTGCAGCCTGGGCACGCTGTTTGGACAGGGCCTCAGCTTGTTGCTGCTGTTGAAGGCCAGGGGCAGGTGAACGAGAAGATGATGGTTTGAGATGCATTTGAGGTTGGAAGGGGCCAGTGAACTTTTGTTGGGTGATGAAGGGATGAGTGCGAGCCTGCTGTGGCGTCCATCTCTCCAATGGGTTGATGTTCAAGAGACCATGGACAAAGTCAATGAATGCGACTCTGTTGTTCATTTCTAGCCGAATGTTAGCATTGGTAGACAACTAAGGGCTGCCACAAAATACGTACCACGGTCAATCTCTGCTTGCTTCATGCCCTTACGCGGCATTGGGTAATTGCGGATGATCTCAGGCAGCGTCGTGGCAGAGAAGTACTTCTTGCTTGGTTGCTCCTTTGTGCCGTGCTCTCTGGAGTACTGATCCATTGGCTTAAGGCGGTATGTTTTACGGCCGAATTCATCATGCGTTTTCTCGAAGAATTCACCTGATTGCTTGCCGACTTCGAGCATCCAGGTAGGAGGAAGACCGAGCATTTCCGTGATTCGCGATACTTGATTGTACTCGGACGAACCAGGGAAAAGAGGCAGGCCGAGGAAAAGCTCGACCACAATGCAGCCCAAGGACCACATATCGATGGCCGCTGAGTATGGCAAGCCGAGCAGAACCTCTGGGGATCTGTAGAAGCGCGATTGAATGTACGTGTATACCGTTTGGCGTTCGTCACACGCCGATCCAAAATCGATTATTTTAATGATGGGACTCTCGAGGCTATTCGATTGTTAGTCATTGCTTAGAGCACGAATAGTGAGATCGAGACAGACTTCTTGAGTAGGATGTTCTCAGGCTTCAAATCGCAATGGATCAAGCGGGCTTTGCTAAGCAAACACAGGCCACTCAACAGCTGCTGAGCAAAGACTCTCACAAGAGTAGTGCTCAGTCCCCTGAACTGGTTCTGCTTGATGAGCTCGTATAAGTTGACCGACAACAGCTCGAATACTAAACACAAGTGCTGTCTGTGGATGAAAGTGTCCTTGAGTCGGAGAATGTGATGGTCGTCATTCTTGTCCATGCGTCCATTGAGCTACGTGACGACGGTTAGCCGATTCAAACCATTGTGGGCCATAACTTTGTGTTGCTTACCAGGTCCAGAACAGAAACCTCCATCATACTCTGGTTGAAGTAGGCAGTTCGGTTCTTCACCACCTTGACTGCAACAACCTCCTGCGTCTTGAGGTTCTGGCATTTTACCACCTGGCCAAAGGTTCCCTGGCCGAGAACGTCCAGAATGAGGTAGCGGTTTTTGTTGTTGGTATCGTCGCTGCCAAGAATATCATTGACATAGAGAATGTAATCGCTGTCTTCGTTGTCATAGCCGTCGTTCTTGGTGCCCTTGGATGGCTTGGTGAGGACCCTGCGCGGATTGCGCGAACTCTCATATTGGAAGTTCGGATTACAGATTCTGTATGTCGCTGGCAGTTGTGTGGTCAAAGCCTGAAGAGGCGAGATGAAACCGCCATCGGGATGAGCTCTCCTGAAGGGCGGCTGAGCATTTACGCGAGGATGCAAGTCGGCGACATTGTCGCACTTTGTGAAGACGGGGACTGGGCCGCGAGTAGGGGGCTCGGACTGAGACTGATTGGGAGGAGGCAGGCGCGGCGAGTGAGGGCCGCTCTGATTGAAGGGCGAGGGGTAGAAATCCGAGTTGGACTGGATTGGGGGGAGGTTCGGGCGCGAGTGAGTAGGCGACGAATACATGTGACGCGTAGGCGATTGTCGCATCTGGTTGGGGGTGTATTGATTCGGACTGGTCATGTAGGGCGAGGTCGGGGAGGTCGTGTTCATGGGCGAGTAGCGGCGGGCAGCGGTCGAGTCCATGGTGGGTTGCGACGAGAGGTAGGCGGCGCGCTGGGTCGGGGTACGCGAGGCCGAGGATGAGTACTTCTGACGGTTATAGGGATCGGCGTCCTCCATGAGCCTGTCTCCGTCGCTGTCGCCGTCAAGAGGAGGGTTCTGTGACGAGGGACGAGCCGTCTTGTAGGGGTCGTACTTGGGCGGCTGCTGCTGCGAGGCAGCTGCAATCGAGCCATGTCTAGACGCCGAGCCCGCCGAATTGGGCTGCCATGGCTGCTGCTGTTGTTGCTGATCCATGGCTGTAGCAATCGAAGCCTTTGTCGCGAATAGCGGCGCGGCTTTGTCGTGATGTTGGCTGCTGACTTTGGGTGGGATCGAAGACACGGACGACGAAAGATGGGGTGGAGGATGATGCGACAACAGCAATAATAGACCACTGCCGCGCTACCTGTCCACGTCTGCACGAGATATCCGCGTCAGCCTGCGATATGCTGGGTAAACATCTTGGCATATTCTGCTCACCTCGAGCTTGTCCTTGCGACTCTGTGTCAAAGGCCTCAGCAGCCAGGGGGAGGAAGCTGCTGCTTGGTGTTTGGCTGTCAACGACGACCAAGGGACGCTCGGCGGGGCTCAATCCTCTATCTACAGCTTCCAGCTCCTGCCCAACGCGACATGACGCACGCTGACTCCTGTCTCCTTTTTTTCTGTCCGCTACAAAGCTACGCTGCACACATCACTCGCTCGAGCTTCCAGATGAGGTACATTCTTTTTGCCATTGCATCGTGCCATCTAGAGGTGATAGACTAAAGAGATAAACTGTAAAAGGAAACATGACAATCCTGCCCGGCTTTTGGTGTCCCTGTGCGCTGCAATAACGTACAGAAAATGTCACTATGAGAAGAACGCCAAACCCTCCATTGACCGGCATTTAAGCCCTTACGATCTGATGGCGTTGCCCAGGACACCGCCCTGGAAACCACCGCCACCCCTTCTGATGCCTTGGCCACCACCTCTGCCACCGCGGCCGCCTCTGCCACCTCCTCTGCCTCCTCTCTGTGCACCTTGTCTCTCGAATGCGTTGGCAGTGCCTTGTGTTCTTTGCTCCAGTGTCTTCTCGTTGCTCTCAATAAGTCCGCTGGCCTTGTCACTAAGGGTGAGGGCCAAGCTTTGCAGTCTGCTGAGCTCAACACCCTTTCTGAAGATAATGGCGCCGTTGACTTGGTCGAGAGCAGCAGCAAGCTCCTCGTGGCTGATCATCTTGCTAACAATGGCAGAAACCTTGCGCTCCGACAGCTCGAACATCGATGCAAGCTTGTCGATCGAAAGAGTGTCGTAGAATGGTGCGTAAGTGAAGAGGTAGGTGCGGAGACCCTCTTCTTGAATCTGCTCCTCGAGCATGGTCTTGATCTTGGAGGCTTGCGGCAGGAGGTCCCAGATCTTGATGGCAGTGATGAACTCGGCAGCCTTGCGCCACTCGCCCTGAGCAAGAGCCTTACTTGCTTGCATGACGTGGTCACGAGTGTTCTCAGGAGGACCGGTGAAGATCTGGCGCTCATGATACTCGAGCATACGGCGGTAAGACTTGCTAATGACACGCTTCTTGAGATCGGGCGATGAGCCGACCTGAGCAAGAAGAGGAATCTCGAGCAGCATGGAACAAGTGAGGTAGACACACTCGAGAAGCTCGAGGTTGACGTGCATGTGGAAAGGAAGCTGGCGTTGGCGTTCGATGCGCTCCTGCTCGGGGGTGATTTGAGAGTAGCGTTGCATCTGCAGGCCCTGAGCGAGCAGTTCCTTTTGTCTTTGAGAACCGCAAATGTCCTGGAGGGAGTTTTGGGCCTCGTAAACAAGTCCGGCGCGGAAAGCACAGAGACCGACCTGGGTCAAAGTACGGTTGAACAGGATCTGAGTGTTGACATCGAATCCGGAAATGGTCTCCTGCAAATGCGACATGAGGAGCATGTCACGAGCCTTGAAGTATTGGTCGTGGAGGGCGAGGTAGTACACTTGGCAAAGCATAGCACGGGCACGAATGATGCCTTCGCTGTGAGTGTAGAGGTATGTGCAGATGGCGGTGACAAGGGTAGAGCTGTCGCCGGCAGCGGAGCGGGGGGTGATAGACGAGTCGAGGGAAGAAGGAAGGGCCTTCCAGACGTTCTCCTCGAGAATGTTGATGACCTGAGAAGGCTTGAAGTAGATGTGTTCAAGTCTGCGGATGGCAATGCGGTTGGCTGTCTCCTGGACAAAGTTGAGCTTCTCGTCCTTTGCTAGGCGCTCGCAGTACAGCTGGGTGCGGACAATGTTGGTGTAAAGAGAAGCCTCGTCACTGAGACGCTCGACGTACTCGGCGGTGTGAGGGTCGACTTGCTGCAGAACACGAGTAAGCTCATCGTCCAGACGCTCGACCAGAGAGACAATGCTGCCAGGGATCTTAAAGGTCTGGTCGGAAGTGATGGTGGGGTGCTTCTCGTCATCCTCCCAGTCCTCGGCGCTCTCAATGACGACCAAGTAAGGGTGCTCCTCGAGAAGGGCCAAGAGGGCGGCAAGTTCTTGCTGGACGAGCTTCCACTGCTCCTGTGCCATGGTGTTACCGCTACCGCTGGTCAAGTCGAAACGGGTCGAAACAAGAGTCAGTAGCACGCGAGCCTTCTGGTACTCGGTAGCAGCCACATCGAGCAGCTTCTCAAGAGTACGGATCTGCTCCAGACGGTCGGTGTTCTTGCGTCCTCTGGATTCGACAATGGTGCGGAGGTGCTTGAGAATACCCTCGGGGGTGTAGGTCATGGCCTTACCGCCGGCGCCGACCACGGTGAAACCGTCGTCGTCAGCACCAACAATAGTCTCGTCGGTGAGAGACTTCTTGGCCTTCTTGGGGGCAGTAGCAGTGGGCTCCTCGACAACATCCTCCTTCATGAAGTCGTCGGGGCTGTCGCGGTAAGCCTTGATGTCGGCATCGTGGTCACGGTTGTTCTTGCGGATCTTCTGGCGCATGGCGTTGAGACCCTTTGCGGCGACGGGGTTCATGTTCTTCTTGGCCTTTTGCTTCTCCAGGGCCTCGAGCATGGCGGTTTCAAGGTCGGCGATGGTCTTGATGTACATCTTGGGAGCCTTGCCATCGTTGTCACGCTGGAGGACGGGCAGCTGGCGGTTGAGTTTGTCGTAGTCTAGACGTATGGGTTAGCTACCGCATGGAGCACACAAACAGCGGTGTTGGCAGTCGGACGTACTGTCGTTAATGACACTCCAGTCGTTGATCTTCTGGGCATTCTCAATCAGGCGGATGGTGCCCTCGAGCTCGTCGAAACGCTTGTCCTTTGCACTCTTGACCACGGTGCGGTCGTCCTCCTCGTCACTCTCATCCTCGCTGGACTCATCGCGCAAGAAACGGTTGGCACCGGTCTTGCCACCCTCGTCGTCGCTGGAATCCGAATCCGAATCTTCCTCGTCAGACTCCTCGTCGCTCGATTCCTCTTCGGACTTCTGTGCCTCCTCCTCTTCGCTGTAAAGTTCCTCCTCGTCCGAGGAAGACTCGCTGGAGCTGTCGCTGCCGTAGAAAAAGCGAGACATGTTGGTTGACGCTGGTGATACACAGAGTCGATTCGCGGCGCGCGTCTATCAAGTGCTTGTGGATGTTTGCGAGCTTTTTCGGTGCCAAGACCGCCGTGGCCGACTTGTGTGACGGCTTCCCACGTGATTCACCACCGACTTTTGATACTTGGACTATCCAATAGTCAATTGAAATCTCTCACTCAGCATGTCCGGTTCTACTTTGGCTGTACTGCGCTGGCGTGTACCCAGAGTAGCCACTTCTGTGCGTAACAGTTCGACTAGCCAGCAAGCGCGCCAAAAGGATGTCGACATCATCCGTCGCTTACGCAGACAAGAGCGTATCACGGCCGCCACTCTGGATGCTGATTTAGATGACTTTCTGCATCGCTTTGATACCTTCCACACATCGGCAGCCGCCAGCGAGAAAGCCGTCGCTACTGCTCTGCGACAGAAAAAGTACATTTCCACAGAACGATTGAGCTATACCCATAACATGGCCAAGTTTGGTCAAGAAATCATCGACCACTTCAATGACTTGAAGAAGCACATCAAGGACCTTGACGAAGAGCCATATCCGAACTGGCAGCCCGGTGACTCAGATGTGGTTCTCCGCCAACTGGATGATCCTAATCTGAAGCCTGAAGACTTGGAAAGCGAGCTGAAAACCAGGCACAAGGATGTCAAGCGCCTTCTTGACCAGGCTGACGAACATTACCAAGCCTTGGCCAAAGCCAGAACAGCTTTGCGCGAGAAAGGTGTGGCCGCTGCTGAGGCTGTTGCGGATGACTTTGTCAACTCACGTTCGTCTGACTACAACTTTGCGAACATCAATGTTCCCCTGGATCCTGTCGATCTCGATACCATAGACGAAGATCCTGCCTTCCTTCTTACTCATTTGAGGAGAAAGACTCCTTAAAGCCAATGCAAGCTAGCAATATCTTATCCAGACCTTCGCAAAGAACTGTAACACGACACGTTCAATTTGATCGCCAGAGATCTGGTTGTCTCTCGACATATCCAAAGTCTCACACGGTACTAGATCTGGCAAGCAAGCCACAATCTACGTTTCCAATCTGCAACGCGGATGAAGCAGCAAGCACAAGTCTTGTCAACTAAGTCGGTCGACAGAGGCCATTGATGACCAACCGGCCGAAGCGTACAAAGGTCATATTTGGATTTTGCTGCGAGTCAGCACATAGCTCGAGCAACAACATCGAGAGTGACTCAGAAAATCAGCTGCACACTTTATGATTCTTCGATAGCAGTACAGAACCATAGCAAACATGGAGGCATTTAGTCTACGTACTCGTGGACTTTGTTCGCAGTAGGGGTCGTTGAGTTCGCTTTGCAGACACACTTCCAAGGTGTATACTCCCAGTTTCTGATGAATTTGTCTTGATCGATCCGCAGTTGGTTTTGGTGAAGAGGAGGGTTTTGCAATCATACCTCAAGTATACAAAAGGTTTCACAACTAGATAGATGTTGAACGACATTATCCTACCGCATACAAGGAAATAACTCCCTTCTCAACATATAACCATTTTACAACGCACCTTTCAAGATGATTTGCGGTGAGCAGAGACCCTGGTGTTCCGGAAGAGCAGTCGGCGAAAGTGCGCACGGGCCACGTCCAATTGGGGCGCGACTTGTGAAAGAGTTGACATCGACGACCACAACCAAAGCCCATCAAAGTCCACGCTTCACTCAATCGCCATGCTCGGTCAATCTCTCAGGGCCTCGGTATGCCACTGCCCTCGTCCAAACCTTTGCGCACAACAGAGTTCCGCCCGCTGACACCCACCACAGCGCCAGTCGCTTGTTCGTCTTGCTAAGCAGCAGTCGGCCACCACCTTCCGCCGCACTTTCGTCACTCCCACTGCCGTTCGCCAAGGTACTTGAGCTACCATATCACCATCGCACCCATCGAATAGCTGCTCATTGATCCTTCTACCATAGCCGATCTCGTCCAGGACCTCTACCTCCGCGAGCTCAAGGCTTACAAGCCCCCCACCGTCAAGGCCTCCGACTCTGAAGGCCAGGTCCAGAAGTTCGCTCTTCCCCAAGCCCCTGCTTCCCCCGAGGAGGCCGACATTGCCAGCCAACTCAGCGCATACGAGGCCCAGGAGGTCGAGGTTGAGGGCCAAGCCGAGGCCGGTGCTGCCCCCGTCGAGGACTGGTACCGCTCCCACAATTCTGATGCTCCTTTACGAACACCGCCACTGACCACTACTCTCCAGGTTTGATGAGAGCGAGCTCGCCGACGAGGAGCCTGCCCACCACTAAGGTCCTGTAACTTCGACCATGTAAAACAGTGTGAAAATGCATTTAAGAGCTTGACCTTCATACCCTTTCTTTTCGCCTTCGCTCACGTCCGTGAATCTACGAGCACACTGCACAGTTCTTGTGTGTTCTTGTGTGCTCAGCAACTATACAACCAATTCGTCTTCTGTGCTCCCACGTTTCCCGGAATCTTGTTATCAGGACCCGTCCGATTCGGTGTCTTTAGAGACAAAGGACCGCCAGCTTATATATTATGCCGTATATCCTTATACGAGCGTTCTATAAAAATACACCAGCTTATTGCCATGACCCAGCTGCTGGTAAATTGATGCGTTGCTTCGGAGCAGGAGTGAAATAATCTATCCCCAGTGCATCAGCCGCCGATCAACCTCTTTCTGATCTGCTGAATTTAGAGAAATGTACTCATCTCAGGTAACATGGTCCCCTGTGTTTCTGAGAGACGGGATCGACCATCCTTCATCTTGCAATGTGACTAGATGGAGATTCCCCGCATGACAGGGTGTGCAGATATTGTGGCCAGACGAGCCGCACTTTTGCGAGCACCATCGCTCTGCTGTTCATTATATCAGAGGAAACACGTGCTTTGACTATTGTCAAAGCTAGCACTCCTGAGGCACTGATGCCCTGAGCGTCTGAATCATGTCAAACCTATGTCCGGCAACCAGCAGCAGCCACCAACTCGTAAGAACAATTTGGAGGCATGCATCCGCGTGAAACAAAATCTACTGACTTTGACATGCATGGCTGGGACCGACTCACGCCTAAAGCCACGTCCTGCAGCTGTATCATGTAAGAGAGATAAAAGTCACTGTGCATATGACAACCGAGCTGAGGCGGAGTGGACAAGTTGATGCATGAATAGCTTGGCCAACGCTTTGCCGCAACCATGTGAGTGCCGCAACGAATATGCGGGATAGGACCTGCAAGACGTCCGTCGGAGGCGCCGTTGTGGCCGCGTAGATCAAAGGGAGTCGACGACGCGTACTAGCTAAGCCGGCCTTGTTACAATGAGACCTTCCGGACTTTCCCCTGATCGAAGATGCAGAAGGTACATATGCCTCGACGAGCACGAGTCGTCAGCTTGTGCTCGCGCCCATTTCGATGGTGCCATATCCGACTCAGATTAACGTTGAGATTGGGTGGAAAGAGGCCGCTCCTTCAGTGTGCTTTCCGCCGCGCGCGATTATTGTTGGTTGGAAGCGAACGGCAGTTCACCGGTGGCCGGACTCTTCAAAAGTCGTTGACTTGAGCTAGGATGATTTGTGCATAGTCAAGACCGATCGAACCAGGGTAGGGTACAAAGAACTGGAGATTGCAAGCTGTAACTTGCTTGGCATACAGTAAGACTTTCTCCCACCGCGGACAAGGACGTTGATCACGGCCTTCTTGCGCCGGATAGTAGAGTGTACGAAAGGGGCGGGAACAAGTCATGAAGGAGACGTACTATTGCACTCTGAATATGCTAAGAAGTTAAGAAGGTCGCAGAGTGACGCTAAACGAGAGAGCTTTGACAGGCCACTGCTGCTATTTACGGTTGCCAAAAGGGAAGTGACGACCTTTGAGAAGTTTGGAGCTCGTGCGGCAGGTACGCATCGACTTTGCCAAGGTTGAGTGTTGCGCGCCTCTCCCGAACAAGATTCGGCTCTGGATCTGCGAGTAAGTCCCGCTGGCAGTGTCAGCATTGCACGCGCAGCGATTGCTGGGCTACATTCCCGGTACGATGGCGCGCGCAGACAACAGGCATACTGTAGAAAGACGAGTCGGACAGCAGGGGTTCATGAAACTTTAAACGTCATGGTCAGAGAAGCGAAGACAGCGGTTGTCGGGACCGAAGCGTGCCGCCGCTGGGTGCCCTGTTTAATGCCTAGTACCCTGCCGTTTGAGGAGGCTACGCGCAGTGACTTTTACCTACCCACTCGTTCCCCTCTCCACCACGTCTCAGATTGCTCTTTTGTGCCTTTTCTGTTCTTCCCTTTTTACCTTCGACCCGTTCGCTGTACATACGCCCTGGCCGTCGCCTCTACCTACATACCACTGCCATAACCACCAATCAATTGACTGCTCAACCCTGTCAAGACAACTGCCAGCTCCCGTCTAGGCCTGTGCTCTTTGATCTCGCAAGCACGCGTACATCTGGTGCGAGTGGGAGGACCTGTCTTGGAACACCTGGAACACTTTTGCGCCATCTCTGCTGTATTGGGACATGGCTGGACTGTAACCGCAGCGCCCAGTGTCTGATCAACGCCCCTGAATTGGAAGAGGGTCGCAGAGAAAGAGAAAGAGTCTTGGAACGGAATACACCACGAATATCAAGAGAGGGAAAAGAAGCAGATCCTACGCCGGTACAAAGAAATATCTAAGAGAAAGATCGGGCACATCTATCAACCATGACGAGCATTGCCAACAACTACCAAAACCATGTCGATGGACTCACAAACCCGAGAGCGAGGAGATCGTACGTCGAGGCTTCGAGCACTCCCGACTTTCCACGTAGCGCCAGTTACACCTTTTTGGGACATGCAGCAACAAAGAATCCCGCTTACAACGCTCCCTTGTCCATCACCAACAGAGGCAGCTTTTGCGAACAGGATCTGATCGCTCCTATGGTTGATGACAGTACCGATACATCACCTCCCGAGTCTTCTGGCTGGTCGACACCTGCCGACGATCAGATGATGCCTGTCACCCTGCCTCAGGATCTGGTTGCCGAGCTACACAAAAGCCCCAAAATCACTGTCACGGCTGACAGCGAGCACAATCCAAGTCCGCCCGCCTCGCTCAAAGACGCAACCCCGAGCATAGATTCGGCCAAAGTCCTTCCTGCTCCTGTGCTCGGCGACCGCACCCGCTCACCCTCAAAATCAAGGTCTCTAGCCAAGCGATTGAGCAGAAAATTGTCTAGCGCACCCCCCTCACGCTCTCCCTCACCATCGGACCGAACACGCGAACAAAAAGTCGATGAGCCTATCCAAGACGTTGCCGTTGCTTTGGCGCCAGTGGCCAGTCGACCGGTCGTTTCTCGTAGAAAGTCCATGTTCCGAAGACGAGACTCGGAGAAGAAAAAGGAAGATGATACGGAAACCACAGAAGGTGGTGGCTTCTTGGCCAGAAGGGGCACTGTGCTCAAGAGGAGATCAACTAAAACAGTCGTCCCAACAGTGAGAGCGTCCATGGAGGAGCCCACCAACTCCCGTCCACCTGTGCCACAGCTACCCAAGTCTTTCTCGACAGACAAATTGCATACCACCTCACATTTGCACCCCGATCGTGCGAACCCCATGCCACCATTGGCGTCTGCCGAAAAGTACCAGACTCTACCCGCCCTCACTCTGCCCCGCAAGAAAGATGAGCTATGGAGTGTTTTCAGGTCGCTTGATGGCGATTATACAAAGTAAGTGCTTCTCGGACTACTCTATCTATCTGAAACTTACAACCCTTAGGTTCCAATCAAAGTCGAGCACCATGAAAGCGAACGTAGTCAGATCTTCGTTGTTACCCTTCCTCCGAAACTACGCCGATCATTCGTCCAATCTTGCACTACGAGCCGAAGATCTGGACCGGCGCACCAATATCCTCAATAAGTGGTGGACTGGTCTTCTCGACATGCTCCACGGGAGAAACAATCAGTCCATTTCTGGCACAGACCGGCCAGCTATTCTGGACGGCATATCAGGCATAATGGATCGCCAGGAATGGCGCCTCTCTCCTTCTCCATTCTGTCCTCTGGACCGAAGGACTGCCGTCGTACCTTTGAGAAACAAGTCAACCACTTCCTTGTCCTCGAGTGGTCTGGACTTTCTGACCGAATCTGTCCACCACAACGTACGAAATATGTTTGTTCAAAATCTCAACTCACAGATGGCCTTTGTGGTTGACAGAATGTCGCTCAAAAACGCATCTGCCAGTCTGGTCACTTTTTGTGGAAAAGCTACCGCATACGCTTTTTTCTTCTGTCCAGGAATCGCCGAGGTGCTCGTGCGCCTATGGGATGCACCGACAGAAGTCATGCGGAGAGTTCTTTCCGAAAGTGGTGTAAGCAAATTTGACAATCTTGCCGAGACCGCTGCAAGAATCAACTCATCCTTCCCCCCCTCCATGCAATCTTTGGGCTTCGTTTCATTGGGAAAGATGCTTAAACACCTTAGAACGCAAACACCTTTGCCGCTTGGAACGGCTAATATCCAATGGTATGGGTATTGGCTCGAGCGCTGGTCTGGTCGTGAAAGTGACCTCTTCTTCGCATTTGTGAAGCACTTCCACATCCTAGTAGCCGACTACCTACCCTCGGATGCCACCAAGAAAGAGAGAATCTGTGTCCCGGGTCTACTCTTTGTGCACTCCCAGATCTTGGTCAACCTCGATTCTACCATTCACCGTGATGCAGGTCAATTACACGGTGATCCCTCTACCAACATTTCTCCCACTTTTGACGACGTTCTGGTTGATCCAGACGCAGTTGCGTCAACTTTGCCCTTACCACCTACTAATGCTATCCGAATAATGGCGGAAAACCGCCTAATAATGCTAATTCGAGACTTTCTATCCGAGAGAGCCTTGGAACATCCTTTTGCTCGACAACTTTTTGCAGAATCCTTTGCATGTCTGCTACAAGCAGGTGCACGTGGCATCTCTGCTTACAACCATCTCGCCTGCTACACTCTTTGCGACTTCCTGGAAGAAGCATTCCCAATCATTGTCCGCTACGAGCAGACACATCTCTCGCAGTCGTGCCTCATCGATACCGACTTCTGGATCGACGTGTGCAAGAGAATGATTTTCAGCCAAAACACAATGACTGAGATCAGACTTTTCGCCTTCTTGTTCACAATCTGGAGCACAGTCAATAGCAGTCCAGACCGCAAGGCCAAGATTTGCATCGATCTTCTGCTCGATCAAGAAGTCTTTGAAAAGACTTTCAACCACTGGTGTCCTATGGTTCGCGCTTACTACATGCGACTACTCTGCTGGCGTCTCGGTCGTTTCGATGGGGAAGGATCTTCGAGCGATAAGTACGTGGACTGTCATTCTATCGTTTTACCAGCTTGCTAATTATATCTCGTTTTAGGCTGATCCTTGAGACACTGTTGCAGCGTCTTCAGGTCATCTGGTCACACTTTTTGTGGCAAAGACAACAAGCCGCTCAAGGAAGGATACTACCCCCGTCAACAACCCCTTGCAACCCTGCCCCTGGTAGACGTCTATTGATCATTCGCACTGACACTCAGGTTGCAACGGGCGGCTCCTTCCTGGCCTTCGATGGTATCGTGCCACATCATCCATCCGCCTCGATCGGAACACCCAGCCAGGCATGGAAGAGAGATTCGGTTATATCACAGGCGGCATCACTGGACGTTCGCCCCAGTTCGTCGGCGTCTTCTGATTTCGGCATGGAACTGGAGCGCCCTGAGAGTGGACTACGCGGCTTCGTTCGCAGCATTTTTGGAGGCAAGAGCCGGTCAAAGGCAGCATCTGTTTCGGTGGTCAAGACTTCGTCCTCATCCGCTTCCTCGCCATCTGCACCAGAAACAATATTGCCTGGTGGCAAACTCACCCGATCAGCAACAACCGCTACTCAGGCATCACGCTCGCGTGCTTCTGTCATGAAGCAATCACCCCAGGAAACACCCCATGTCAGCCGGGGTCCCTCACCGATCAGACACCGAAACTTCTCCTTCAAGTTCTCCCTCGAGCTGCACCCTAAGGCACACCACCCTACTGCTATGCGTCTTGCACCACCCAGACTTCCTTTGGCCGCACATCTCTATCTTCAGCAAGATGGTCGCGACGAGTTGGTCGTCCAAGCCGCCGAACCTGTAGGCGAGGCTAAAGCTCAGTCAACATACTCTGGTAGAGCTTTGGCTGAGTGGATGTGCATCCTCATGGAAAGTCAAGGCTTCTTCGAGCGCAGAAAGGGCGAGGGAGTTCCTACCAACAAACACGTCGAGACACCAACGCTGGGTGTTGAGGTCTTTGGCAAGGGAAGATAAGCAGCACTTGCACACAACATCATCCTCATCACCTCCTCTGTACATTCTTTTGTTTATTTTTTGTTTGTAGCCATGCATTGGTTGGACATGGAGTTTTCTGTCTCTTGTGTTTTTGCATTGCATCTGCATTGGTCGTTTTGGGAATTTTAGCCGCCAAATGGCCCGAGATATATATGGTTTTGGTTTACTAGAGCAAATCAATGCTACAGTTGCACACACCGCAACAGCCTCAAGCACAGTTTCTCTTCGTTTCGATCAGTACGTCAATTGATCCACTCTTATCTCGGGGACCTCCATCCATTATCAACTCCAGAGCTCGCTGGTTCTGTTCCTTCTGCAACCTCCTCCAACGTTTTGGGCCGAGAACACCATGAGCAAGACTGCATGTGTTTGAACTATTCTTTCGCTTCATATGATTGCGTGTAGGAGTTTGGAGTGAGAAAGTGAAGACTATGGAAACAGCAGAAGTAAGAGAATAAAAAATAGACATGTCTGGCTCTGAGCGTGTTTGAATAAATCAAAAACCAGTTTATATCATTAAAGGTACAATTTGTTACTACAGACTTCCCTACAACGCATTACCAGTGTCTATGTGTAGCTTCTCTTTCTCTTTCTCCTTTTCTGTTTGCTTTCCTTTCTCCGTCTCCTTCTCCGTCTCCTTCTCCTCGAAAGGGTGCTCCATGAAAACGGAAACTCTACCAGGATGAACTGCCGAAGCATCTGAGTCTAGGCGATGTTGGAGAGAGCCACCCCCAAGTGAGTCGCTGTATCGATTGTGAGTTGCTTCGAGTCCTCGACCAGGGAACACTGCCGATATGGGACTATCAAGGGGCGAGTCGAGAGGTGAGATATCGTTCTTGTTCGTTTCAGACTCTAGTGGTTGGTCAAAGGTGATACGGCGTGGCTCAGCATTGAGGAAGTCTTCAGAGTCTCTGCGTTTTCTGCCACCACGGAGTAGTTCGTACCAGGCCACGAGCGTGCTCCAACGCATGAGCAGGGCAAAGGTGTTGAGGCCAGTCAACTGCAGAGAAGTGGTTAGTGTCATTATCAACTATCGGTGGGATCAGCAAGACTTACAGCACAAATGATCAAACACGCAGAAACGGCAGCCTCTGTGATACCAAGCTGCTTGGCTAATGGCAAGCATTTATTCTTGTCTTGTGTGATGACAAGACAAGCAGCCCAGCCTGCGATTTCCTTTGCGCGGAAGCCGCGAGCTTTGTCTCTTGCCAATGATGTGTTAAGTGCCACAAAGACACCCGAGAGCATAGCAACAACCGCAGTGGCTCCCATACACAAGAGAATGTTACGCCACTGCAGAATGAAGACTCTGCGCACTCGAATCCAAGCTTGTTGACGAGTGGCTTTCCAGGGTCTATCCCAATTGCTCGTGGCTGCACTGGTTGGCAGTTCGCTCGAGGTGCCTGTGGCGCGTGTTGGCGACGATGGAGTGGTCTTCCAGAGATTCATCAAATAGATGTAAAGGCAATAGAAACTCGTCGCTATTTGCAAGACGAAGGCCAGACTGGCGAAAGCGATCATCCAGCCAAAGTAAGTCGTGAAGGTGTGCTTGTCGTTGGGAAGGCAGACGATTGCCAGACGGTACGAAACACCGGTGTACTTCATGCAGACCGCAGTGAGGATTGTAGGTATACCCCAGCAGAAGATTTGAGAGGCTACTAGGAACAGTTGGGTATCCGATCTATTCCAGCATACTCTTAGATGTGTCCAGAGTGAGCGCGATAACACCCAACAGACGGATGCCATACCTCCCCACAGGAGTAGTGCTCCAGAGAAGGCGCATGACAAGTCTGAATACATATCGTTGGGTGTGATAGCATCATAGCACATGGAAGGTTTAGATCCTAGTGGGATGATTATGGCCAACTAGATCGAATGTTAGCCTCTAGATGATCGGCATTGAATATTAGCTGAACACATACTTGCAGAAGGACGTTGGAGACTATGAGGCCCACACTGAGATAGTGACGATGACTCTTCTCAGGAGCCAAAATTGCGTAGGTTAAGAGCAGAAATACACTGCTGATCAGACTGACAACACTGAGCCATTCGGCTGCTAGCTCATGTGTGGGAAACTCTTGAAGAAAACGACGTCAGCTCGGTCATAAACAGTCTTCAGAGGAGATCTACTCACCATCAGAGTATACCAGTTCTGTTAATGGACAAGGCAAGCAGCACTCGTCGCTACAGAAACGACCTGCTATGTCTGAGCGTTCATTAGTGTAGATCCCTGTAGGCATCCTAATCCCTAGACATACATCCACCTCCAGAGGTATAATTGTCTCTACTGAGGAACGGTAGTGGGCATGAGGTTCCTGAAAATGACATATTGCCCGCCATTTTTGTCGGTTTCTGTGGTGCGGTGATGATATTTGATTTGATTTGTGGCGTTGAAGGCTAGAGGAAGTGTTGTAGTTGGGACTTGGATCTCGTCAATGAGAACAAAGACCCGAAACCGGCGATCTGTTTGGATTAGCTCGTCATCAGAATAGGGACGACTACCATGTCTTTGTACGAAAACGCCGGCAAGCCCAGGCTGGCTGGACTTAGAGGAGGAATGCAGCAACGCGGAATGCACTTCCTGCCACCCACTTCACTATTCAGGAACCATGTGGAAATGTTGATCAGCCATTCATAGAAACAAAACGTTCAGACACCTTTGGTCTAATTTTGGGTATTCCTTGTCAACTAATTTTGCCTTCGCCATGCGTGTCGGGTAATAACGCCTGCGCTCCAAGAACTCCTTGAAAATCCACATCCTCATTATACCATGCATTCATCCAACGCCTCAAACAGGAAAGCCATTGAAACCGATGCGCAGCTTACCCCGCGCGCCATCAGTATGTTCGTCGTGCCATTTGGACTTCCATGAGAGCTCGGCGTTTCTTGCTTCTGCAAAAGCTGCTCGGCATTCTTCTGGAAGCTCGTCTAAGACATCTTGTGGGATCGTTGAGAGGCCATTGGTTGAAAGATCATCGGCATCGCCATCTGGACCAGGCACACCCAAGTTTGCTCTAGGTGCGCTCTCAAAGTGGGTGTCGGTGACGAGATAGTTCCTCGCGATAAGATCGGGAAGGGGTTGGAAGGTGGCAGATTCTCCATTGGAAGGGTAGTTCTCATCATCGGGTACAACAGGCTCCCACTTAACGTGAGTCGGCTGCATGATTTTGGGATAGAACATGAGGTTAGTGTTGATGTCGTAGACGCCATTGAGGTTGGAGCGGCGTGCGGCGGTGAGAGTGGTATTGAAGCGACTAGACTCGATTAGCAGGAGCTAGATGAATGTAAGCGAGGTGATATGATACCTTGCCTCTCTGGCGTGTTCAAATTGCCAGTTGCCAGTAGTGATGTTGGTCTTTCTCTTTCCCGGAGCAGGCTTGCCTGGCTGGAGAGGAACGCTAGGAGCATTGTTGTGGTAGACCTGACTGGCACCATGCCAAGCAACATACTGATTCTTGTTGTATGCTTCACCTGGAGCAGGCAGACGGTCGTGAGGGTCAGCTAGTTCACCTTCAATGTCGCCTCTCTCCTTGACTGCCTGTACTTGGTAGTCGTCAATGATCTTGCGGCCTCCGACGACGATGCGGGCACCAAACTCGCGGAAAACAGAGCGGGCAGTAACCACTCCGATTGCGCGACCTTTGTACGAGTGTGGGATGATATCGCGAGAGATCAAGTCTTTCTTTTCCTCCTCGCCGATGATGATCTTGTAGAGCTGCAGGTGCTTTGTGAAGAAGAGATAGCTGTCGCGGAAACCAGTGCATCGAGCGGGTTCGGTTGACAACATGTAGAGCCTGTCGCCGCGTCCTAGGATGGTGAAGACGCGTACACGGTAGTCGCGACCACCTTGCAAGTGGCCGTCTTTGTTGACCTTGGTCTCTCCCTGGGGATCCTCTGGAAGGGCAATCTCGTCGTCGACAACGTCCATCATGTTTCCTTCCTTGTCGATGGGCACCCGTGTAGCATGCGAAGGCCCTCCTTTCGGTCTGCCTCTGAAGCCACCGCGCGTTCCTCCGATACCTGACGGGCGTCCTCTCTTTCTACGTGGAGTTCCAGATTCAGAGCCATTGCCAGTACCAGGTTCCGGAGTGTCCCAGTCTGGGCGGGGACGTGTTGGAGGGCGGCCTCTGCCTCGTTTGCGTGGGATTGTTTGGACAACTGGTGGACTGCTGCGATCGCGGCCGTCTTGATCTTCATCTACGTCTTCTTGTTCGCCGTCATCATCGTCGGCGCCGTCTTGCTCGACATGGTCGTCGTCTTGGTCGTCTTCGTCTTGGACAATTGGATCTGGCATGTCTTCATCTGATACATCGGCTTTGACAGCAGGAGTGGAATTTCCTGACTCATAGTCAGTATGGATGCGCGCAATTTTGATGGCGAGCTGTATGTACTTGCTGACAAGCGCAGCCTTGGGCCGCCTTCTCTGCCCTTTCCTCGTGGCATGATTCCGACGTGAACGATGTTTGTGTCCTGATCGCGCGCGTCCAAGCTGCCTCTTTCTGTTCGACTTCGAGGGTCCTCGGCTTTCTCGGCAACTCCCGCTCCGAGAGTAGTTGATCTTATCTAGTGACCATCTAGGTAATTTATCAACTATCCCATCTACTAGTTTTCAATTATGCATCTCTTGACAGTCGAAGAGTTTCATTTTGTCAAGTATAGTCAGACGGTGTCTATGCTAGGGATTGTAGATCATACGATTATGGGTGCTGGAGTCACAACGTTATCTGCTCTGCTGGCTATCCCTTCTTTCTAGCCCTATACAGCTGAGCTATGTTCCTAATGGCACATCTACCTGTGAAGAACGCACAAGACCTATTTGTTGTACCAGAACAGAAGTGATCGTACAAGTGTTTACTTTTTGCAACCGCATTCGTCTTCCCTTGCTTGACGAGAAGTTGGTGATGCTCATCTGCTTCGGGACGTCTCAGCCAAGCGTTTTCGATCTGCGGCCAGTCGCCGAGGGCCAGGGCGACTTTGGGGGGCAGATGATCCATGATTTATGATCTAGACAGCCCGCACATGATGAGGCTGTGGGAGGCGGCGAGGCTTGCACCGATAGTGCTTTTCCTGTCGCTTGCCGTGCTCCTTGATTCTTCAGCTCTGCAACACTACATACAACACGATTTAGGATAGGCTGCTGGGAATAAGAAACACCAGCTATCGAGTCCTGACGAGCTTGAGCGTTGGACTTGAAGTTTCCCCGCTAACGCCATCAATGACATGGCTCGCCCAGACGCTTCATTTCTTACGCCGGGTTTCAGCACCATCTCATCCTCTAATTATTCTCCTCATCAATCTTTGCTTGCACGCTCTGAATCGTCATCAATCCTGGCTGTAAATCGTAGCAGCAATCTCAATCCGTCGGGCCCCTCTGATAGGATTCAGCAACCCGACCGACCAAAGAGAAAGCACTCGCCGTCCTTCTCGTCCAGCAAGCAAGATTCGCTGAGAAGACCACGTCCTCCGCCCTTGTCATCAAAGTCTAGCAGCTTGATACCCACCGTCTTCATCGAGCCTGCTCCTGCCGACCCTTGGTCAACGAGATCTCTGACAATGTCTTCACCTGCGAACAACCATCCTCAACAGTCCCCCGCTGCGGATTTGTTGCGTCAGGCAATGATGCAAAAGTAAGCTTGCTCCGCTTCTTTCCCTCGTGCTTTTGATATTTTTGCCCTCCTCCTCGGCCATTCCCACCGGCTCCGCTGCACGATTATTCAATCGGATACCGCCGCCATACTGCAGCTTCCCGAATGGTCGCTACAGTATCCAATGGACATGGACCGCTTCTAGAAGCTCAGGATCATGCGGAGATTGATTGATAAATTCTTCTCCCGCGCTGGCATCTGCAGCAACAGTGAGCGTCGGCCAGCTCGGCCAGCAAAAAAAGCTGTCGTCATTCGGGCCGAAATTTCCACGGCGAATCGCAGCACCTGCGCAGTTAGATCCATCCAACAAAACACTGCGCGACTCTCCTTCCAGGACCGTGATTGTTTTGGCTGGCGATTCTGTTGCTTGCCCTCCTTGTCAATTTTACACGCCTTCAAAGTGCTCGACTCGTTTCAGAAACTTGGCCATGCCCGACGCTAATCTTCTTCGTCCCACTAGTACTCGAGCACCGGACGAAGATTCCGATCATGTTGGCTCGGGCGCATCAACACCTCCCGGTGGTGTCTCAACGCCCGTGCCAGACTTCATGGATAAACGTCAACCCGGTTTGGCCCATGCCTACTTTGCCCAGGTTTGTCATTCTTTTCGTGCTCCCTTCACATTATCCACACATCCTGCCTGCCCCTCGTCGCTCTCCCGCAACGTCACCCATGGCCGAAATATGAACATGGACCCCTCCTCTACTTCCCCCGCTGGTGCCCCTCCACCCACCGCACCCAGCTCGCCCAAGCACTCTTCTGTTAGCAGTCAAGGGCCGCCACTACTTCCGCACGAGCAACCCGACAGCGCCCTGCCTTCATATCCAACTCCGCCTCTGTCATCGGCTTCCTCTCTTCACGGCCCACAGGTCGATGAAGAAGGGTCCGCAGAGGTGCACACCTCGACTGAGAAAAATACGTCGGCAGGACCAGCGCGGCTCCGTAGTTCCACACTGCCTTCAAGCACCATAGACACTGTCGTTTCCAGACCGCATGTTTCAGCACACATTTCTAGCCCTGCTGCTCAACCATCCGATATTCCTGATTCTTTAAATGCTTCTCTCGCCTCATCGTCCGAGCTTGAGCCACTGGATAGCGAGAATAAAGAGCTAACACAAGACACAAAGAGTACTCCCCCTCGAACCCCACGAGCCCTGTCACGTAACGAGACGGCCGCTGCTGTCGATGATGCCCCCGCTCCCACAGTCCCTCAGATCGCCAAGATCGAGAAGAGCAGTCGATCCAGCTCCAACCAATCCACCAGCCAGCCTACTGTCGGTACAACCAAAGGCCAACTTTCAGTCAACATCGTACAGGGAAGAGGTCTCAAGCCTAGCACCGCCCCTTATGTCGTCTGCATTTATCAACTGAATGAAGACATTTCTGGCGGCGCTGAATTGGATGCCACGGGAACCAAGACACAAGAACAAGATGGCAACCAGCATGAAAATCTGGCCAAGGGAGTTGCTATGAGAAGAATGGGTAGCGACTCAGGAAAAGCAATGAGCATTCCTGGGCTCGGCAGCCGCCAAACCAGTCAGACAGATATCTCTAAGCTCAAGGATGCTGCTTCGGACCAACTCGTTACTGAGCCGTTGTGGAACCACGAGGCCGTCTTGTACGTTGTCAATCATGCATCCTCACTCACCTCGGGCTAACAAAGTTGCAGTGATGTTGTTGGTGATCAATCTGAACTCGACATTTCTGTGTACGACAAGAAGAACCAAGAAGCCTTCATTGGACACGTCCGCTTCAGCCCTAACCTTGAGAATTACGACACTCCCCACGAAGCCTGGTTCAAATTGAGGCCCAGAGAAGGTGAAACCGACACCGTTTCCGGTGAGATCCAGCTCAGATTCAGCTTCCAGAAGACCGACAAAAAGGCCTACGGACCAGAGGACTTTGAAATCCTGAGACTTATTGGCAAGGGTACTTTTGGACAAGTCTTCCAGGTTCGCAAGAAGGATACACAGAGAATTTACGCCATGAAGGTGCTCTCGAAGAAGGTCATCATTCAGAAGAAGGAGATTGCGCACACCATCGGCGAGCGTAATATTCTCGTGCGCACAGCCACCGCCGAATCACCGTTCATTGTCGGCTTGAAGTTCTCTTTCCAAACTCCTGCCGATCTTTACCTGGTTACCGACTACATGTCAGGAGGAGAACTTTTCTGGCATCTTCAGAGAGAGGGACGCTTCCACGAAGGTCGTGCCAAGTTCTACATTGCTGAGCTGATCCTGGCTTTGAGACACCTCCATCAGCACGACATTGTTTACCGCGATCTGAAGCCCGAGAACATCCTGCTGGACGCCAACGGCCATATCGCTCTTTGCGACTTCGGTCTATCCAAGGCCAACCTCTCCAAGGGAGATACCACAAACACTTTTTGTGGTACCACGGAATATCTTGCACCCGAGGTCCTTCTAGACGAGGCAGGTTACACCAAGATGGTCGATTTCTGGTCGCTGGGTGTCTTGGTCTTTGAGATGTGCTGCGGTTGGTCGCCCTTCTATGCCGAGGACACTCAGCAGATGTACAAAAACATTGCGTTCGGTAAGGTTCGCTTCCCTAGAGACGCTCTATCGACAGAAGGACGCAACTTTGTCAAGGGCTTGCTGAACCGTAACCCAAACCACCGTCTTGGAGCCAAGGCGGATGCTGATGAGCTCATGGCTCATGCCTTCTTCGCTGATGTCGACTGGGATGCTCTCGGTCGCAAAGCGCTTGTTCCACCTTTCAAGCCCAAGCTCAAGGGCGAGTTGGACGTGAGCAACTTCGATCCGGAGTTCACCAACGCCCTGTCGAGTGGCAACTCGTCATCTCTCAACGCTCGTGCGGCAGCTCTGGCCAGCGGAGTCAACCCGGCTAGCACACCTCTCAGTCCTACACTACAAACGGCGTTCAAGGGTTTCACATTTGTTGACGAGAGCACCCTCGACAAACAGTTTGGCAACGATTCGTCTTACGTCCAGCAATCACAACCAGAGCCGCAAGAGGACAACGATGAATTGAGAAAGACCTCGAGTAAGGGTGAGCGCATGAGTGGTGTGGTCAACTCGTCAAACGAGCCCCAGGGTATTTTCAACGACGGTATGGACGAATAAGGTCACCATATTGAACCACGACGATACTCAAAACTCTCAAACTCAACCGCTGGGGAGCGCATCCACCTTCGAACCTCCATTCGTGTCGACATAGTTTTGGGGCATGTTTCTGAACGGTGTTTTTATGTTGGTTGATTGTACGGAACACGGAACAGATAGGTGCTGACGGTCCCTTTTGGCTTTTGGGCTTTTTTCTTCTCCTTTTTTTCATTTGCAGATGGGTACGAGGATTGCTTTGTTTTCATCCTGACCAAGTACAATTGCAACCAGCTCGGTGTGGAAATCGTATGCTTTAGTTGCATTGGGAGGAGTTATGAAGAAGACGTTTGTATATATTGGCAAGAATGTTATTCGTGCCTACACCACCCATTGTAAATCTGTCAAGTAGCCTTCCATCATGCGTTTTCCCGATAGTATATGAACATCGGGTTGAGATACATCCAAGGAGAGCCGAGCAAAGACTGCATCTCGATGGATACCACTCTGTCTCTCTAAACCATTGTGCATTTTGATAGTACACGTGTGGCGTACCTTTGCACACGGGGATGTTCTATGTGAATGATAATGTTGTGTGCCTGAGGATCTCATCATGACCTGAGATCATCGTTGAGGATCTTGAATGCACCGCGGGCGTTGGTGTACTTTGGGTTCTTGTTGATTTGGACAACCGCCAGAAATACTGGCCAGCAGAGTACAATGCGGCGAAGATCGTTTGTGTTTGCACAACCTAGGTAAGGTCTCGGACTTTTTGCTGTTTGATCTTCTGGTGAGGTGTTCACTTGAATTGAAGTGAGGATAGATGGTTGATGAAGCATTGGATCTAGAACAGGGTCGCCCCAGTCGCTGCGCGGGAGACCCTGCTCATCAAGTGACGGTACCTTTGGCTTGGTATTGCACCCTTCACTGAACTCAAGAGGTGTCGGTCGAGTACTAAAGTGCACTTTGGAATGCTCAATAATGGATTGGACGGTATCTCAGTGGTGTAGGAGTATCTGATGCCGGTTGGTGTTGATTGTGTTTTTTTTTTGCTGTAAAGCCTCATGGCTGCACTGATGAAAAGACTGTGACACACGAACACGAAAAACACATTAGGGCAGTGAACAGTCCTTCCTTCGAGATTTACTGGATAACGGTCTTACCAGACAGCATGTACACGAGCAGTAAACAAATATCGATGCCATAGAAGGTACATACGGTTGGGATGGTGATGATAGTGGTGTGATCGTAGCGGTGCTGATCTCGAGCTTACCGGCTTGACCAAACATCACAACATTGATCCCGATGCAGCACACGGTACATACCAGAGCAGCAATTGGAAACGCATCGACTGTCTGTATATAGCGAGATAGAATATAAAAAAACTCGAGGACCATAATAGCAGAGACCATTGTTCCCAAGAACCAAAGAACCGGGCAGTAGTGCGCCGATCAGTTCCCTACCGCGGCAACCAAGCATGACGTTGGTCGTACCTGCCTCTCCACACCTGCGTCGCGCTGGCGGACCTCTCTGACCAACCTCACTTCCTCGACATTCGCAACCCATACAAACGCGTCGTTTTCTCCCTTCATTGTACTTTTTCGGAATCGCTCAACTTACGCGATCGCATTGGTATTCTACACGAAGCCTTCTGCTCTCATCAATTACCTCGACACATCCCACACTCTTCCTCTCATCGCATACCCTCGCGTCGTAACTATGAGCGACAAGGAAATCAAAGAAGGAGACCAGGGTAAGTCACTTGTTCAGACCCTTGTGCGCGAAACTCGTGCAGCTTGCAATCCTGCGATCCAATGACGCGCGGTCACCTACGCGACAACGTCTGTCTCATCGAGGTGTCGAGTCATGTTGGCGCGTCAAGATATAGAGTTCGCATCTGTATTCGACTCAATGCTGACTAGGAGATATCAGTCTCGTGGCAATGGTCTGGCAGCCGTCCCGGAGGCACCGTCTCTGAGATTGCCAAGGATGGCGAGCTCGCAATCGAGACCAAGAACGGCAACACAGTCAAGAAGAATGCCGACCCCGAAGATCCTGCTGTCAAGATATCTCGCTCGGGCAACGACGTAGTGAAGAGAGCTCATGAGCTGGACGTCGAAGAAGCGGGAGATAAGCACAAGGAAGACAAGGGTGACGAGAAGACAGTGACCAAGGATGACAAGAAAGAGGACGAGAAGACCGAGGAGAAAGACGGTGAGAAGGAGGATGACAAGGACGACAAGAAGGAAGAGGACAAGGAAGAAGAGAAGAAGGAGTCGAACAAGGGCGACAAGAAGAAGGCGTCAACCAAAGCCAACGCGAAGAAGGACGGCGGTAAAGCAAAGACAGGCGAAAAGCGCGAAGCCAAGGCCGACGAGCAAGAGGACGAAGAGCCCTCGAAGAAGCAGCAGAAGACCGAGGATGCCGGCGAGGAGAATGGCGACAAGAAGAAGCGCGGACGACCCGCCAAGAACGGAAACGAGACATCATCGTCGTCCAAGCCCAAGAAGGAGCCCAAGAAGGCAGCAACCGAGTCGGGAGAGCCCAGACGCTCGACCAGACTCAACTCATCTTAGCTGATGGCAGACTGGGGACAGAAGGAGGAGGACGGAGAGGAATTGGTATTGGTTGATAGTTCTTGTATGGGAATCACTTAGGAGTGCCGACCCTGGCGTGAATTTCATGGAGGATGGCCTCCTTCTTCTCTCTCATGTGAGTCTTGCGATGTTCCCAGTAAAAGTAAGTGATGATGGGAGCAGTGACAACCAAGCCGCCCAACAGGGCCACATAGAAAGCGCCACTGTAGCCATTTTGCATCTTGGGTAGAGCTCGCTGCTGAGGACTGGGAACGACTTGTGGTGAGGCCATAGGTCTAGGTTGAGTGGTGGGTGCAGCGACAGGAGCGACAGAAGCAGGAGCTGTGTGGGTAGGTGGGGGCGACGAGGGCGAAGAGGATGGCGATATGTTTGGCTGGTCGGCCATGAAGCGGCGGGCAGCAGTCGCCTGCCTGACCAGAGGAGAGAAACGCGGCACGATTCGAGCACGAGAGGCCAGCATGTTGAATAGGTCAACTTTAGAGGGCGGTAGAGACGGACGAGTGGGTGAAGGCGTGGATGAGTGAGTGGAAACAAAAAGTTGACCAGTTCGCATCATGGCTATCAAAGAGCACGGACCTCTGACGAGCGAGGGTGTAGCAGACTTGCCATAGATGCGCCTGCCTGTTCTACCCTGCACCTGCCTCCTCTCTCTTGCGCACCTGCCTGCTCTTCAAACAAACCATCACGCTTCGCACCAAGCGACCCGGCATGGCTTACAGTTCGGCATCCGAAGGCGAGATTGTCCAAGACAAGGCAATTAGATCGCGACCTCCCCCAGCCAGTGACCACGCCATTGACCGCAGAAGCAGACCTCGCTCGCCGCAGTCGAGGGACAACCAGAGACCTCGCAATCACCACTACAGCCAAAGAGACTCGTACAACCACCAAGACTCTCACAACCAACCCTCGAACAAGCGTCCCTACCCTCGCCGCCATGAACACCACCAGAACGACCGCTACTCTCGCGACGACCGTCAACCTCCCCACCACTCCCGCTACAACCAAGAGCCTCCAGAGAAGCGCCATCGTCCCAACAAGTCCCCTTCACCTGTCCGCCATGCCTCTGACCCCCATCCGCCTGCACCTGTCATCCCCGATGTGCCCGAGGAGCCCCCAGTCGATGAGGCTAAGCTAATCGAAGACCGCCGCAAGCGCCGTGAAGCCCTGCGCGCGAAGCATCGTGCCCAACCACAGCCTCTGCTCCAACAGGCTCTCCACGTCGCTACTGCTTCTGACACCGACTCTGTCATGGCTTCGCCTGCTGCCTCGGTGCCCTCATCTCCTGCTTCTCCCGCCTCTCCCGCTTCCTTCTCAATCGTAAACGACCAAGATCTTGCCAATCCTGTCAATGCTGACCCTGACTCGCCCGCTACTGCCAACGCTCCTTCCGCTGCCGACTACGATCCGACCATGGATATGCAAGAGGACAGGATACAAGCTCGTCTCTCGGCCGCCGCACACCACGAGCCAAAGGACCACGACCGCAAATCTGAAACTACCCAACCTGTCATGTCAGAGCCTGCTCAACCTAAGGAGTTGGATATGTTTGCAGATGACGATAACGATGACATGTTCGCTCCCGAGCCTACCACTGGACCCAAGAAGGATGATGGCACACAAGCCGTGCGCGTTCCCGAAGCGAAGCAACTCGATCGCAGTCTACTCGACGACTGGGATGACCCGGAAGGTTACTACCGCATCATCCTTGGAGAGCTCCTTGACGATCGCTATCATGTCCAGACCAATCTAGGAAAGGGTGTCTTTTCTGCCGTCGTGCGCGCTCTCGACACCATAACGAACCGTACTGTTGCCATCAAGATCATTCGTACACAGGAATCCATGTAAGCTACTTTCCTCTATGTTCCGACATTCAGCTAGAACCAACTAACCCGCTGCTAGGTACAAAGCTGGTATGAGGGAGATCGAGATTTTGCAAACACTTGCCGAAGCAGATCCCGAGGATAAAAAGCACATCATCCGTCTTGAGCGCCACTTTGAGCATAAGGGCCATCTTTGCATGGTCTTTGAGAATTTGAGCATTAACCTCCGCGAGGTTCTGAAGAAATTCGGCCGTGACATAGGCATCAACATCATAGCCGTGCGTCAATACGCTCTGCAGATGTTCCTTGGTCTCACGTTACTCAAGAAGTGCGAGATCCTGCATGCTGACTTGAAGCCCGACAACGTCCTGGTCAACGAGAAGCGCAATCAGCTCAAGATTGCTGATTTGGGTTCCGCCATGTCTGCGGACGAGAACGACGTTACTGATGCCCTCGTGTCCCGCTTTTACCGTGCTCCAGAGATCATGCTCGGAATCAAGCACGATTACGCTATCGATATGTGGAGTATTGGTTGCACGCTCTTCGAGCTGTATACCGGCAAGATCTGCTTCACCGGCTCAACCAACAACCAGATGTTGAAGGGTATCCTGGAGTGCCGCGGCAAGATTCCGAACCGTATGCTCAAGAGATCCGAGTTCTGGTCACAGCATTTCGAGCCAGATGGTACTTTCTTGAGCCAAGAAGTCGACAATGTCACCCGTCGAGAAGTAGTACGTCGCATGAACATCACCAGAACCGTACCTGCCAAGGAGCTCAAGGCACGATTGTTCGCCAGCTCTAAGGGGTTGAGCCCCGCTGACGCCAAAGAGCTAAATCTCTTTGCCGACTTACTAGACAGATGTCTTGCTGTTGATCCCGTGAGAAGGATTACACCTACAGATGCTCTCAAACATCCATTCATCTCCAGGCCGGGACCCGTTCCCCCTCACAACATCAGATAAGACAAATGCTATATCAGCGTTTGCGCTGTATACAAAACTGACAGGAAGAGAAGTAAAAGTCGTCGATCCTTGATATTGTTTTGACCGCAATTCCCTAAAGGCACTCCTTACAAACAGAAACATTCAGTGAGATCAGCATCCTGAACGCTTACATTGCCAAGATATTGCTGTCTTAAGGCCAGCAACGACGACAGCATTCTGCGCACTACTAAGCGACTCACCGCGTTACTCGCCTTGGTGTTCACCGCTCTCTTCCGAGTTGTTATTCCATCCACTCCACTGACCTTAGACAAGCTGACTATCCTCATTTGACACGGCTGCATACCTGAACAGCAATCTATCGCTAGAAAATAAACATATAAACGAGGGGACCGCACGGTCAACTCGGGTTCGGACGAGAGACCCGTCTCAAAATTGTCTCAGCAGGGCCTGCCTCAGTGCTTTGATGCCCTCACGGCACCAACATCCGAGCTGTTGTTAATAATTAGTTTAACTTCAGACATTAACGTGGAAATGAAGTAGAACAACAATATAATATAGGACGGAGTGTTTGGTTCCGGCCGTATTGCACATTTGTACTCGTGTTCGACCGATCTTCTGGAAAAGCCGTTCGATAAATTGCTCTTGTGCCGCACGTGTCTCCAAGACATCTATATCGACTTGGGCTGGCGGTGTGGTGAAGCGATGAAACACCGTTGTTGCCCAATAAACAATCCTTTGTTGTGTACGACATGGGTGGATCTCGGGAAACTGCCAAAGACAAACCCCATGAGCGCACTGATGGTTCGTTTAACTGCCGCTTGGAATCTGGTATAGTGTTGTCTATATTTCGATGCGGCTCAAACAAGCTCTTGTGGCAGGATGCACCGCGATGGCAGCCGAGGAGGGCAATAAGATTGGAGACATGAAGCTCCCAATGTCTTTGATTATGCTTGCTGATCCTCTGCTTTCGGCATGCTCATGGTATGCTGTACGCGAGCGTTTCATGAGATGTACGATACTCTTCATCGGAAGGGAGTGTTCGGATATCGATTCCTTGACCTTCAGACACGGTCTTGAGGACACGTACTCCTTGGTGCTTTCCACGATAGGACATAGTTGAATCAAGACGTTAGGCAGTAACGCCGAGGAGCGAGAGGAAGAAGAGCCAGCTGTGCCCATCTCACGGAGCTGAGCGGCCTTGCACGACAGCTGTCTGCGCAGCCACTGAAGGGTGGAGAGGCCATGGCTGGCGGACGTCAGATCCGTTGCCTGCGTCACCCTGGAGAGGCGGGCGTAGCATCTGTATGCAAGGTCGTTGCAAGGGGTGCTGTGTCGCATGTAGAGTGACAACGGTCGCAATCGATAGTGTCATTTGCCTCCTTCTACGGCACTTGTCGGGTCCGTAGCGACGAACGACGGGTGCTTGTAGGCACTGCCGTTGGAGAGGGAGCCAACGGCAGGAAGGAGGATTGGATGGTTAGTAGAGACGGGTGCAAGCAGACGTTACTATCGCGATAGGTGAAACGCTTGGACACAGAGCAGGACAACGACAAGCAGAGAGGCCATGTTGATATGAGAAAACAACAGAGACATGAAACGGGACGTTGGGTATATTCGACTGTTGACGTGTTTTGGATGGAAGCAAATGATTCTTGCCGACTTATGGTATTAGCCGTTGAGCACGAGGACAGTTCGACATATTGGTGTCTGATAGGCTGTCTCTGATGTATGGAGTCTCCAATATCCTGACCATACGTTCATTGCGACGACTGTTGGAATAAGATGATCTTCTACGATTGCAACCGATTCATTGAAACGAGCATGAGACAAGGAGAGGAAAGGAGAGGTGAGAAGGAATGGGCAAGAGTGGGACTACTGCACGCAAAAACCGAGCCCACTGCTTAGCAAAGACTGTTGCTGTACATCACAAGCCATCGAGTGTCGTCGATCGACTTGAAAGCCACTTGAGCAAAGAAAATGTTGGTATGCACATCGTCCTGTGGGCTGACCGCTGGCAAGCGGTATGCGCAAGCGCACCATTAACGTCGAGACACTTTTGATTGGACAGGTGGCTACTGCGGGCTCAGATCTTCAAACCGTTTGTGACCTGTCTTCCTAGCGTAACGGACGATGGAAAAGGGGTTGAGCGATGTGCATCGTGCACAAGGGAGCGGTGTAAGCGTTGGCATGCTCGAACAACTCAAAAGGCTATGAAGTGCAAGAAAGCTGGGAGACGACCAGCAGACGGCCAAAAGCTATCGCTTCAAGTGGTTAGCGCCAAACGTTCGACACTCGAGTTTCAAGAGTTGCAAGATTAAGATTGTCATGAGGTTCCGCGATACAATTTCCAAAGCCGTGCCAACCGCTGCGCCCATACGATAGTGATCGTGAGATGCATGCATAGTGCGGTGTCTATGTTTTGGTTTCTGAGGTACCGAAGATGGTCCTGCAAATGGACAGCTCGCTCCAGAGCACTGGACCAACATGGTCGTTGAATCTGCAGCAAACCCAAGACGACATGCATTCTTGTCAGACGGAGTGTGCTTCATGTTGGTCAGGGAGCAAGCGCCCGCCCACGCTATCACAATCACAGCACGAGTGGGATTATGTGTGCTTATCGTCAAGCATCCCGAATCCTGGCGCATTGGTTTGCTCGCAGCAGTACTCCGTACCGCGAGAGCAGTCATAGTCGCAGGCGCGGGCTGTCGACGGTTGTCGCGGATGACCTTCGCGGGTGCAATAAGACGTGTATCGCACCTACGCATTGACGACGCGTATGGATAGGCAGGGGACTTGCTGCAAGTAGACTGGCTCCATCGTAAAAGTGGAGGATAGGGTGCTTGCATTTCTCTGCACCATCCACATCTTCTTTTTCTTCATTCTGCGCTGTTGAGTCATTCGTATGCGGTCTGGGTGTCTAGATTCTCCTAGAAGCGCCCTGCCCGATCCTTGGCCTTTCGGTCCTCCTCAACCTCATGACGTTCCAGTAGACACACATGCATGCGACCCGCGGGCTGGCTAGGGGGGGCTGATGGTCGATCCTGCGTAGCAAGGGAGTGGCAGAGACCAACAGCTGCGTAACTCGTGTGGCAGGGTCTTCTCGTACAGTACACCGTTTCGTGACAGCACCAACAGCAGGTTGTTTCCTCTCTGGCTGCCTAGAATCTGCTCAGTGCTCACGTTTGATCTTGGCTCCTAGAGGCGCAAGGCTGATCGTACACGTAACTACAAAGAAATCTTTTCCTAATGTGGCTGCCTCGAGAAATTTCAGCAAATGAGAACGAACGCTTCCAATCAAAGGATCTGCTTTTTTTCTTCTCTCTTGCTTGGGCGCTATGGCGCCTGACTCTTCTTTCGAGAGAACCGGGAGGGTCAATTTCCGTGGACCAATCGGTATCGTCGGTTCTCTAGAAACTTGCAAGCTGTCCTGTCAAGAATCGAATCGGCGGCTCGCGGCTCCTGGCTTCTAAACACGAACCCAAGGAAAACAGGACCAAGCGTCAAGCCTCTTCGCGGCCCAAATCTTCGAGAACGTCAAACCTTGGAAGGATGATCGACAGCAGCCATGTGTTATACCACGCACTATCGCATACACTATCTCTTTACCAAGCGAACAGGCGTAGATAGTTCTGCCACACCCGGCGGCCACGAGACTTCAGCATCGAGGAAATCAGAAAGCAAGGTTGGGGTGGTTGCAAACAGAAATTGGCACGCCACATTCCCATGGGTAGATTTCATGATCGTCCAAGAGATGCGCAAGTTTTGCGAAACGCAGACTCGAGCAGCTGCAACGCTGTAGCCCAGCTGTAACTCCTATCCGTCGGCGGCTGCAAAGAGAAAACCATTTGCACAGCGATGTAAATCATCCTGAGACGGAGTCATGGCGTGGTCATTCCTCACTGCACAGCAATCAGACGTGTATTACCGGAGGCTGGGCGGCAAATCAGCGCTGACCACAGAGCGAAACGAAGCTGCAGCCTGCACAGCGGTGTCAAGGAACATCCCAGCAGCAGATCTGACGCCCGCATCGAACCGTGTGTCGCATGCGCGAGGGATTCTGCTGCTTGCTCCCTTGGTGCTGGTGCTTCTGCTGCCGCGCAAAGGAGTGGCATGACGACCATTCTTTGTCCATCCTTGCCACACCCAGCCGTCGGACCAATAAAGCACAAGGTCGCATGCGGCAAGGTGGCCAAGTGCCACCTCGGCCCTCTCCACCCAAACTGCAAGCTTTCCCGAGACGCCTTTGCTTTTGGCGCGCTTGTGCATGCCCTCTGTGGACCCACCATTCCAACGACTCAGAAATAGGCACACGTTGCGCCTCGCAGCTAGTGGCCGGTGAACTAGCTGCAAGCGCGGGCGTGGGTGACAGGCTCTGAGCGCCGCTAACGATCACCCAGGATGCTTCGCGTCAGGGACGGAGCTGTGTGGCCCCGCCAGAAAAAGGCCATCGAACACTCTATGCCACACAAAGTATGTCTTTGCTTCCGAGCTACTTTTAACTAGACTCTGCCGGGACTGTTTGTTCGTCATATCACCCGCCTGAGCCACCTTCTCCCGCTTGATACATACATACACTCTCCTGTTCGTCGTACACTCCACGAGTAGTACTACTATTCATCTATCCCGACCAACTTTTCTTTTTCTGTCGAGCACATCCATTCATTCATATACCCTCTCTCTGCCACTCTTCCACAACAACATTGGAAGTTACTTGAGAGGCTGTCTGTCTTTGGCTTTCATATCAACAACCTATCCGGACCAGCTAAGGAGTTTGTTTGGTATATGCTTGCTTGAGCATTTTCCTCTCGGATCAACCAAAGAACGACATTAGCATTTCACAGCTTCGACTCTAACATGATTCCCACTCCTCCTCCTTCTCCTAGATCGTGTGGTGCTTGCGCTCCTGAGGATCGCCTAGGCCAAGTCCTTGCTGGATGCATCCAATTGACCGAAGTCCTTGGTGTCGGTGCCTACGGAGTTGTCTACCGGGCTTTCGATATGCGCACAGGAGTTCAATATGCCGTAAAGGCATTGAACAAAGTTGGCCTTGAACCCAGGCAAAGGACCTTCCAGGAGAGAGAGATTCAGCTGCACCACCAAGTCAGCCAACATCCCAATGTAGTCTCTCTGGTCAAGGTCTTGGATTCAACTGATTGCACTTTTGTTGTCATGGAATTCTGCCCCGAAGGTGATCTCTTCTCAAGAATCACCGAACAAGGTTTCTACATCGGCCAGGATGCTTTGGCAAAGAATGCTTTCCTTCAAATCCTTGAGGCTGTTGAGTTTTGCCATTCTGTCGGTATCTACCACAGGGATCTCAAGCCCGAGAACATCCTGGTTTCTTCTGATGGCATTACTTTGAAGCTTGCCGACTTTGGTCTCGCCACTCAGGACTACTACACCTCGGACTTTGGCTGTGGATCCACTTTCTACATGTCCCCTGAGTGCCAACAATCCAACTCGCGCCCCAATGCTTGCTACGCCTCTGCTGCCAACGACGTCTGGTCTCTCGGCGTCATTCTGGTCAACCTGACCTGTGGCCGTAACCCCTGGAAGCGGGCTTCCATGGACGATTCCACTTTCCGCGCCTACATGAAGGACCGCAGTTTCCTCAAGTCTATCCTTCCTCTATCGGACGATCTTGATCACATTCTGAGAAGAGTCTTTGATTTGAACCCTGCTCAAAGGATGACCCTTCCCGAACTGAAGCAGGCTATTCTCCATTGCCCCAAGCTGACCAGCGAGCCCGCTGCTCCCATGCCCATCCCCTCGCCAATTTACAACGCCGCGGATGCCGCAAGAGACGCTGCCTTCCTGGCATCTGGTCACCTCATGGAGCCTATCCCACACATGTCTCAGTTGCCTGCATCGAACCTCCAGTACTCTCAAGCTCCAACGGCCGTGTCACACTTCGAGCAGCTCCCTACTTCCAGAAGCCCACCCATGCCTTCACCAGAGCCTCAGAAGGCCAACGGTCCCTTCGCCTTCTTCACCAATGGTCAATGCACTCCTCATGCATACATCGCACCATGGTACAGCCAGTTCATGGCAACTCTTCCTAAGCACGCTTCCATCTTCCCGACGCGTGTCTTCTAAAATTCTTTCGCCTTCACTTCGTCTGTCTATATTGACCACTTTCGACATTTCACATACTAAAAAGCATTACGAGACCACGCCGCAGATTACGCCGACAAATTACGACCTGCTTTAACCCCCACGATATGGGCTGTTTTCATCTTCATTGCGATGATACGATCAACGTTTTCTTTCACTTTCCCAAACATACTTTGTAAATATACCGCTCGTGGCACTGCCTAGATCTTCGGAGGCGTTTCATTTCCACACTTATATACCATGGAGGACTTGCATTACAAATGGCGTTTTGTTTTATTCGGCTCGAGAAGATACCTTTACCTTACCACAAGCTGCTGAGCTATGTGCCCCCTGTACAAAATACCATCACATTGTCGATACCTCACTCTATTGCCTCAATTGTTTATATGTGACTATGCTCAACGTTGAAGATTTTGTGCAGCTGAACCCGATGTAGTCCGACTGCAGTCTCGGTCCCCATTCACCATGGTGCATCGACGAGAAGTGCGCAAGCAGCACAACGACATGCAATCACACGTCTGCAGCCACCCAGCCAATTGGCGCCGCGACATATGGTACGTTCTCATGCATCGCTGACTGCGCCTCGCGTTACACACAGTTTTGACACGTACAGGGCGATGCACGTTTTTGGTAGCTCTCGCTTGTTTGCGACTGCCTTGTGAGAGACGAGTGGCCAGAGTCTACAACTGTTCGCGAGGGAGATGGCCGCGATTGGATAATCTGAATCGTACGTTTGCATCGAGAGAGGTCACGTACCCAAAAGATCTGGTTAGCCAGTCAAAGCCCCCTACCCATTGGCACGAGGGTACCACTTTATGCACGCATGCCGTGGGCAAAGGTTGCGCCGTGGCTGGTTAAGCGCTGCTAGTCCCTCCATAGATTGGACATCCTCGAGAGCTGCCCTGCCGCTCCTTGAATCTGGTGGATCTTTATTCTCTTTGCTTCTTTTTTGTGCCAATGGAATAATCCTGCTCGTGGCTTCCTTGACTATTTCGAAAAGATGATCGAGCCGGCACATGCGTGCTCAGATTCTGTGACAATCTTCCGATCGCAGAGGGCAGTCGTCCTGCTGCCGTCCGTCACATCATCTCGCTTCTTAGACGTGCATGCTACCAACTCGATAGTAATGTCTATTGTTGAAGCGAAGAACCGAGTAGTCTGCAAACGCCGTTGAGATGGATCTACCACGATACAGCAAATTTTTCTTCCCACCCTTGTGTTGGTCAAGGCATGGGAACTCCGATGCGCCCGGAGGTATTCCTGTAGTGCTGCAGCCTGCAGCAAGTCGCGACCCAAGCTGGCATCGGATTCTCGGACAGAGTCACAGATCGAGATTTGTGTCGGAGAGGGTTCCAGTTGACTTCTGGGACCAGCCCTCTACCGCGGTACTGGTCCCGATATCCGCTGTGGTTGCGGGACTGTGTCACGGTGCAGATGTTTCCAATGCGTGAAACGAATACCCTGCCGCTGCGACAGACCGAAACAGTGTGTTTCGTAAGGCCGTACAACTTCAAGTCTCATCCTGTCAGAGATGCTTTTGAGCTTGGTGGTAGTGCATTGCGACACCTTTGCTCGTTCATTGCAGAGAGATTAGCTTGGTGAAGCAGCACGTAACCAAAGCTTTGCTAAATTTGGCCAGGGTACGGAGTGCTACGCAACAGCATTATCTAGCAAGGGTACCCTCACAGTGTTCTCAGAACTGGGTAAGCAGACAACGGCACAACGCAAATCTGTGTTCTCTCAGAAGAAACGAAACCTCCCCAAGTTCTGAAGTATGGAACTCCCGCGCTTCTCTCGCGTCGATCCAAAGTGACGTCCTCACTATAAAAAGGCATAATAGTTTCTAGACCAAAGATTTATCCAAGGAGGGTCTAGAGTATATTGATTTTCCATGGAGTTCTTCCGTTTCTCAAGAGAATTGTGCATCTCTACAGCCATACGTGAGGGAGGAAGTGGTGGAAAACAAGGTCTTGAAATTAGAGAGCCGGCACCGTCCGAAGCAACGCGTCTTTGTGATGATTTCACGGCTGAAGAACGCTAGGGAAGGCGCAACAACGGGTTGGCCATCAGCATGTCGACTTCAGACCAACATCAGCTTGCAGTTGCAATACACGGTTCCTCTCATAACTTTTCTGCGTAACTTGTCAAACAGATGGCGCCCGTGCAAGCAAATCGCAACACACGATTTACAGTTGATCGAGAACCCTTCCGCAGCAATGACGCCCTGCGACTCGATCAATCATCAATCGGAGGACCAGTTACCTTCTTGAACCCCACGCAAGCAAGCTACAAACACAAGATACACAAACCGCCCACTCAAAAACCCATTGGAGATACCACGACGCCGGATGGCACGACACTACCCGCCACCAATATCGAGTACAAATGGACAGCTCGAGACAATCGCAAAGGTCGCCACACCCTTGTCACAAAGAGTCCTTCTGTAGAACATCCAGAAGTGAACCTTGTCACTCCACAAAGCACGACTCATTGGCGATCCATCCTGCATACGATATGGTTGATGATAACGTTCTACCCAGTATGGGACATATCATGGTGCGTGGCTTACGTTTTTACACTGGGAAGTGTGTTGTGGGTTATCAATTCTTTTTTCGCATTCCTGCCTTTGATCCGACCCTCTTCGACATTTCATAACGAGACTCTCGTCGGTGGAGGCATCACCGCCTTCATCGGAGCAACCATCTTCGTAGTCGGAAGTATATTTTTGATGCTGGAAGCCGTCAATGAGAACCGAGAGGGCTGCTTTGGGTATGCAGTAGAATCAGCATACGATGAGTACGTCGATAGGGCCGAGAAAGGGCATGGAAGCGGCTTGAAGATCGTGCCTGGGAATTGTATCCACCACCATCGCAACAAGACAAACCTGGTAGGCAAGTCGCAATCACAAAACACACCGTCCGTCCTCGACTCGGATAAGCAACAACCAGCCAAGGCCAAATCATGGGTTTGGTGGCTCTCTTGGAACGAGCTCAAGACTCATTATCTCCACGAGCTCGGTTTCATCGCTAGCTTGAGCCAATTTTTAGCAGCTACCATTTTCTGGATAAGCGGCTTTACAGCCCTTCCCGGGATATTCAACAACTTGTCTCCCGGTTTGAGTGATGGGATCTTCTGGACGCCACAGATTGTTGGTGGTAGTGGCTTCATCCTGTCAGGATGGTTGTTCATGACCGAGACTCAGAAGCATTGGTGGCAGCCCGCACCAACAGTCTTGGGATGGCACATTGGGTTTTGGAATCTCATAGGTGGCATCGGGTAGGTTCCCGGTTCTTGTTTTCGTGTTCGCGCTGACCGTTTCAGCTTCACCTTGTGCCCGGCCTTTGGTTACGACCCCAGTAGCTGGTCTCAATACCAGGCATCGTGTTCGACCTTCTGGGGATCTTGGGCTTTCCTGATTGGGAGTTTGCTTCAGTTGTACGAGTCTCTTGACAAGACACCTATCAGAGAGGTGTGAAGGCTCTGCATGAAAACAGACAAGCATGTCTAGCCCTGTTTGAGTACAACTCCGGTGACAAATGGCTCATTCACCACCAGCCTCATGCATTAGTGCTGGACTCCAGTATTCTTTCTCATCGGCTTGTGCATCTACCCACACCAGAGAGTCGGCAACAAGATCGTCAATAACAGCGACCGCTCTTGCACGCTCCCAGCCTAGGTTGAGTTGAAGCATAGAAACGGTCACATAACCAAGTACTTGTATGGCCTCGAGGACAGTCGACTGATCAGTGTTGAGTTCCTTTGGCACAGATCGGATCATCTGTTTGGAGCCGATCTTCATGACAGTGAAACCGGAGCCCAAAGGTTCCAGCGACTTGACAGCGCGGAGGATATCATCACTAGATATAGATTTAGTACAGGACGTTTGATAGAATGTATGTCTACATACTCGGACACTTCAAGTCCTCCACCAATGCCTCTTCCTTTCTCGACTCGTTTTCGGACTTGAGGTACTTCGATCATGCCACCATTCTCTGACCGAGTCTCGCGACATACTTCGACGACTCTGACGGCGAGTTCAAAGTAGAAGTCGTTGACACTGCCACCGAGCATCTGCGACCAAAAACTTCCGCCCTCATTCTTACCACCTTTAGAGGTCTTGTGATTCGAGCTGGCAAGCGGATCAACTCCAATAGCATTGCACATGCGGGCAAATTCGGCTCTGAATGTTGGATTTGAACGAATCTCAGCTCCATGAGTGAGAGAGAATGAATGAAGAGCGGCCTGGAAGACCGAGAGCTGGTTCGCCAACGAGTCGGCATGGGCAGAGCGTAGAGCAGCGCCGTGAGAGGCATAATGATCTGAAGTGAGGGCGTTTCGTGAAAAGGCGGACAGACCGACTCCTTTCCTGTTGCTGGCCATGTTCGAATGAGATTAGTATCCGGAAGACTATTACAAGGACTCTTTTATTGCAACCGTGAGTGGTTGTGCATGTCGAGTGTCGTTGATGGATGCCAAGTGACAGGTCGGTCGAACTCTTGGCACTGGCGCTAGCGCGGGAACAACCGTCGACGCACGAAAAGTCCTTCTCAGCAAATCCGTCGTCGAATTCTTTCCTCAGCAGCGACCTGACAACCGACCTCGCCATCCAACAACCAGTCAAGATGCCTTCCCAAACCGTCAAGACGTATGTGAATTGATTGCTCTGCTCTGCGCGGAGAAATGCAGACACAGTCGGTTCACTCGCTGGAGCGCTGCGACATTCCAGCGCCACCTCGATACTTTTGAAAGCCGACCGTAGTCCTCTGGTTGTCAAGCGTCTCTGCACGTCTGGCGCCTTAGAATGTACGGTCGAGGTCCTTGGTCGCAACCCTTTGCGAATTGGTCTTCCATGGCCCCATCGACCCGTCGAGTTCACAACCAGTAGAGAATGCCGCTGTGCTGCAGTTCTCCGCTAAGAGGCCCCCCTCTACGCAACCTTGTGTTCTGACATTCTCCCTGCAGCTCGGTCCCTACCAAGCAGGACATCGTTCCTGAGACTCTTCTCAAGAAGAGAAAGTCCCAGGAGAAGGAGCGCGAGGCCCGCACCGCTGACCTCCAGAAGAAGCGCGCT